>SNQJ01S0147810.1:23074-46757 GCA_010110895.2 Picea sitchensis
TCGATTTGACGACTACGATTGGTCTTCCCTCTGATGACCGACTCACATTCATCTCCTTTGTTAGGTTCTTGAGTATCCTGATTCGATTAGGGTTTTCTTCCGGAATCATACTCTACTTGGGTATCTGAGGCATACAACTTCCTTTTCTTAACATGTCTTCAACCAAGACTATTCAATCAACCATACTCATTTATTCATTCATTAGTCTTCTATTCATTACATGATTCTTTCAAAATGTAATCTAGGATTCTTATATATATATATAAGTTTGTAACTCATTTCTTAGTTTCTCAGTAGTTATTAAGGTTGTGACTCTGACCTCCTGACAGAATTTTCACACAGTTCTTCCAGAGGGAACTACCTCGGCATGCAACTTCCTTATTGCATGTCCATCATTATCTATGATGGCCTCAACCTTGAGTTAGATTTAGCTATTTACCAAATATTCCATAAGGAATATAAACATGCATCTTTGTCATGCACCCAAATTATGTATCCATACATATTCTGGTTTTGTTAACTTACATCCATGATGTCCTTAACCATATACATAATCAAAAGTATGTGTGTAGCTTCCATGGGTATATTTCACATCCTACATACATCTCTATTCTAAAATTAGTCAACTCATGACTGTTCAAACTCATTCTTATGTGATCCTCAAGGCATAATCATTTTCCTCTTATCCTGACACATACCATCCTTTCTCATTTACTCTTTCATTTATTTCTACTAGTCTTTCGTAAGGGAATGGAGTGCATCCCCCTTATGCTATCATTAAAAAAAAACTTTCATGACTCTTCAAAATGAAGTCAACCATGCATCCATGGTATTCAATTAATCTTGGTAAGTGAAACTCTTTCCTTACATATCACTCATCAAGGAAGCCATATTGTGCCATTAGTATACATATATCCTTACATCATGCATGTGCATCATTTACACATGGGCCTATCATACTTCCATATCCTCCTCCAAGGATATTGTTTCCATCCTTATGAAAAGCCTCATAGGGACACACAACATTGAGCTTCCCTCTTAGTTGTGAGCTTTCAGTCATTCACACGATATCCACATGGAAGTTGAATCAGACATAGTCATAACTATGTTCCCTTTATATACGATAACAACTATCAATAAAACACACTTGCCTCAACCTCCATGGAACATTACCCAACTTATAAATACAATATAGGCAATTATAACCATGCCCAAGGTAACAAAATCAACCAATTTATCTTCAAACTATATCTATATGGATACCATCCACCACTAGATGTCAATCCAACCCATTGGGCTTCTAGAAGTGCCCCAACACTTCCTTTACCACATTTAGGATCAACATTTAGTCAACCATTTTATCTTAATTTAAAAAATTTAATGTCTAATACCATTTGGACTATTCCCTTAGAGCCCAATTGCAATTTCGAATTATGTTACTTACTGAGTATCCTAGTTCATAAATCTAGAGTATCTTTAGGTCAAGATCGGTCTTGACCATTACACCTAGAATTATTCCTTTTGTTCAACAACAGTCAGGGACAGAGGCTACTCTCCTCCTCCCACAAGAACTCTAGCAGATTATTTTCCTATCCACCAAGCAAGGGAGGTTGTTGTGATTTCTCACTCAATCACTCTATATTTCTACAGCTCTGTTTATTAGCTTGATTGGAAAAACCTTGTCCAACAATTACCATACCCAGAAACCAAATTCGTTTCTCAGTCCACTTGAAACATGAGAGCTATGCATGCTCTCCCTTTTCAGGGAATGGTCACCAGGCTTATTCCTATGATCATTAGGGGATATAAACCTATACTAGGTTTAACCCTTCATTAAAGCAGTAATCATTACTGCTACAGATCCTTTCCATCCATTCACATTTTTATTTTAGTTTAAATACTAGTGTTCTTCAACATAATCCCATTCCTGTAGGATCAAATTTCATTTCCCAAGAAATTCTAGGCTCCCTTTGTCACATACTAGCATGATTCAATATTGTTGGGGTAAAATCTCAACTCTATTATTGAGGCAGTCAGGGAATGCACCACTCTGTTAAGAACCAAATATCAATATAGCATAGAAAAACCTCAGAGAAAATACTCCCACTTGAAAGAGATAAATTCATGTAATAAGCCTCTTCAAGGGCAACCTCCTTACACTTACTTAAATGTCAAGTACAAGATGATTCAAGTAATGTCTTCTTGGTATATATAGGAGACTAGGAGTATAATTACAACTAATGGTCTAAAGATGACGCCAAATAAAATAACATTACTAATCTAATATGCACCAATTAAGGGGAAATGAACCAACATTAGGGCTTAATATGCCAGCAGGACAAGTGTTGTCCACAACGCTTGGTAAATCTGGATGCTTCTGTATGAAACACTCATCTTCCCAAGTGGAATAATTAGGTCGGTAGTTTCCTCCATTTAATGAGATACTCTAAAATGGATCTATTCCTCGACTAGCAGAATTCTTGTGTTGGTGATGGCTTTAGGCTCCAATATGATTTTCCTTCATCATCAGGATTCACAGCGTATAAGTTTGAGACTAGGATGGGTGTCACCTATAACCTTTTAAGCATGAAACATGGAAGCTGAATTGTGCTTTGTGAAATCACAGAGGGCAACTCTAATTTGTGCCATGGTATGATCTTTTGGCTTTGTATAGGGCCATGGTACTTTGGTGATGGTTGTGTCCTTCTTGTCTTGCTTGAGGGGACATCTGTTTGTATGGTTCTAGTCTTAAGAACACCCAATCCACTACTTCAAAGCTTCTTTCCCTTTCACGATGTTGATCTTGCTTGTTGTTTCATGCGATTATGTGTCATGGTTAGGTTGTCCTTTAAGATTTGGAGAACTTCCTTGTTGATTCTGATGTGATATTCCCTTTGCTTGAACCTTATATTTTCTTCCTAAAGAAGAAGTGATGGAAGGAGAATTGGTATCCATAAAGTGCGCCATAAAGGGTATCATTTTTTGTTGCAGTATGAAATGAATTTTTATACCACCATTCTGTCAAGGTAACCATTTGAACCATTGTGTTTTGTTTGTGGGACAAGAAACAGTAGCCTTCTAGACATTTGTTCCACTATCTTAGTTTGTCCATCGGATTGAGGTGATGGGATGAGCTATGAGCAAATTGAATACCCAAACAAAATAATTTTGTCCAAAAATGTCAGGTGAAGATGGGATCTTTGTCACTTAAAATAATCTTTAGGATGTCATGTAAGATTTTGAGTGTCTCCATGAATCACATTGTGGCTATGCTAACTTTAGAGGATGAGAGAGTGCACAAAGTGTGCATACTCGGAATTGATCTATAAAATAATCACCATGGTAGGCTCTCTTTCCTTCAGACTTTGGTAACCTGTGATGAAATCCATGGAAACCTCCTCCCAGGTGTTGAATTAGGATGGATAATGGTTGTAAAGACAGGGGTCTTAATTGTTTTCCACCTTATTTTTGTTGGAAAACCAAACATTACGCCACAAACCTTTGAACCCATGGTTTAAGCCATCCCAAAAAGTCATGTGACTCTAAAGGTAAGGTTTCAAAATCTGAGTTCCCTCCTAGCAGGAGGTGTGCAATTGCAATGGTACCCTTTGTTGTTTGAGTTGGGATTTCTTGCATAAATATAAGTGATCTTTGTACTGCATAGTGAATAATTTTTCCATGTAAATGTATCGGTTGCTTGGAATCTGGTACAGCCTTGAATGAAGTTCCAAACATTTTGTCGTCTTCCATTCATCCCTTGCTTCTATTATCCAATCGGGTTGGATGATCGAGAGATAACCTGGAGAAAGGCCTCAACATCTTCATCCTTTCTTGAGAGTGCATCTGCCATAACATTTGCTTCCCCTTTTATAAATGATCTCAAAATCATAACTTAATATCTTAGTTACCCATTTTTGTTGTTCTTGAAGATAGTCTTTGTTCCAAGAAAGTATTTAATACTATCCATAATTTGTTTTGACCTTGAGTACCTACCTATTAGGTGGATCTGATTTCTTCAATGCATGTAGTATTACCATCATTTCAACTACTCATAAATGGGTTTGTGTAAGTCCTTTACCTTGAGTGAGTGGACTTTCAAAGCTAGGGACCTTCCTTCTTGCATTAGGATAGAATCAATTCCATTTCACGAGGCATCATTCCACAATAAAGGTTTTGTGAAGTTTGAAGTAGTCAAGGCAGGGAGCTTTGCACATCACCTCTTTAAGTTGTTCAAAGATTTAGTTTCCTCTAGAGTCCATGAAAATGCATCCTTCTTATTTAATTATGTTAAAGGTGTTTCCTATTTTCCATAATTCAGAACAAACTTGTGGTAGTAACTGTCAAACCCAAATCCTCTAAGATTAATTCAATGTTTTGGGAATTGGCAAATCCATCATGCACTTAATCTTGTTAGAATGCAATCACTGATGAGATACAATATGACTAAAATAATCTACCTCCTTTACTCAAAAAAAACATTTGGATGGTTGGCATATAGTTGTTGCTCCTTTAATGGTTAGCACCTTGTCAACATGTCACTTTACATGATCCTTCCAAGACTTACTATAGATTAGTATATCATCCAAAAATCTGCGACACAAATTTTCAAAGGTCTTGAAAGATGGAATTCATCAAGCCTTGGAATGTGGAAGGTGCATTTATGGGCAAAGGCGTGACCAAAAATTCATAATGTATCTCATGAATTGGAATGTTGTTCTCGGGATATCTTCTTCCTTCATTTGATCACAGTGATACTGAATAGAGAATCAATTTGTATCAAAATAGATTTCTCCATGCTTAAGTTCATCCTAACAATTCATCAATGTGAGATAGGGAAACTTATCTTTAATAGTGATCTTGTTGAGCTCTCTATAAAATGCGGACACATACACCATGAGCTATCTTTGTTGAATACCATTACCACTTGGTGTAGAGTAAAGAATTTGGCTAGGTTTAATGTTGCCATCCCTCTAACATTTCTTCAACCATGTGCTCAATTTCACACTCTTAAGACATAAGGGTATTTGTATGGCCTGATGTTAGGAGGAACACTCTAGGAATTAGATGAATTTCATGATCATGATTTAAATTAGGTGGGAATACCTTTGGGAATATCTTGAGAATGCTTTAGATGCTTATCAATGATCCTTTGGAGATCTTGAGGAATAGATGGCTTAGATGTTTGAACATCTAGTGAGAATAGTTTTGCAATAATGCCTTGATACCCTTTTTTCAATAATTTTTCATTCCATTAAACATCACCTTATCGGGTTCCCTTGTGATACCTCTTAACTCAATTTCATTTCCTTCTAGTAGAAATTTCATGAAAAGTTCTTGAAAATTAAAATCCACTATTCTAATGATTGTAACCATTTAGTTCCTAGTACAACATTTGCACCACCCATGGTATAGAAATAATTGGATATTCATTACATATTCCCCATAGTAAGAATGATCTTATTGCATTTTTCATAAGAAATTGATAGTTCCTCCATCACAATCATTACTTGAAACTGCAGTGATGGATGCTACAAAGCAATTGAAGGCTTTGGCTAATTTATAGTGAAGATGGGTGTAGTCTTGCAGGAATCAATTAGGACTATTACCTTTTTTTCTATTTGATGTATCCTTAGATATTGAGGTTTGAGTGTAATTCCAGCCAATGCATTTTGCGATATCATCAAGTCCCAACTCTTCATAGGAAATTGCTTCTACGTTTTCGTCTTGAGATGGTTCTTGTTCTTGTTCTTCTTCTCTTCACAATCTATGTAGAATAATTTCTTCTCCACCTTATGCCCCTTTTTGTACTTGTTGTCACAATTAAAGCATAAAACCTTTTTCTTTTCTTTCCTCCAATTGTTGAGGTGTTTTAGAAGGAGAATTTTCTCTCATCTATAGATGTTAGGATTGGTCCTTCTAGTAGCCATAGCCCTCTTCTTACTTTCAACATTTCAACGCCTTAAATGCATTCTCAATGATTTGGGTTCCCAAAAGTGAGACCTCATGTTTAATGTTATCTTTAAAGTTCTTATGAATACATCAATCAAATTCTCATCTAGAATGTCGGTTACCTTTATGTTCAATGTTGGAAGTTCTCAATGTAACAAGTAAATTGAACCCTTTTGATTGAGATTTATCAATTGGCTAAAGAGGTATTTCTCCTTGTATCCTCATAGTGTGCTATCATTTCTTCGTGAAAATTTTCCAAGTGGCAGAGAGTGATTTGCGAGAACCAAACCATCGATACCATACAAATTGATTGGTTCTAAATATAAAGAAGCCGATTCATTACCTTTTGTGTATGTGGCATTATGTATAGATCAAAAGAATTTCTCCATCTGAAGTATCCATGTAGTTGGAGTCCTTTCCATCAAACTTCCTCCTTATCCCTACAGTCTTAGGAATGTAGTTGGTCTTCAACCCAAAGGTTGGAGTTTCTCCATTCTTGATTCACCTTCCTTGTGTCTTCATCATGAATTTCATGGGATGTATTTTCACTATCAAGTGTCTTCTTTGTTCACAAAATTTTCAATATACTTCCATGATCTCCTCTTTTAAACCATCATCTTTGCCTCCAACATAGCTTCCATCTCACTTATAGTTCATCTTTTGTATTTATCTTCTTTTGTAATCATTTATGTCCTCGCATTTCTTCACCTTCATAAAGAGGCCAAGTAGGATTGTCTAAAGGCTTATTTGGTATAGAAGTTCCCTTTTGGGTGGCATATTGGCCAAGTATCCTTTGAACCTTGATTTTGAGGTGGATTACGCTAGACAATCTTTCTTCTATTGTATCTACTAAAGTTTCAAATATGCGGGTATAAACTTTCTTTTAATATGATTCTCTAATATTTCTTCTCTACAATGCTGAGGTCTAATCAAAATTGGATGTGCCAAGTGGAATTTATGGTAAGCTCCCACAACGTCATTTTTTTCCTTTCGGAGATCTCACTTGTATAAGGTGTGCCCACAAAATAGTTGATATAAAATTTTTGAAACTTGTACAGAAATACTAGAATTTATCCCACAATCCAATGAAACTAGTCCCACTCAATTTGGATACTCTAGGAAGAATTTATGATTTTACCTAGAACACCTTATTGAGACTAGTCAATGGGACTAGTCCGATACCCTATCTTTCACAGGGTGTATCTATGAATTTAGATGACCCAGAAGATGAAATGTTTACACCACCAAATACCTTACTAATTTATGTGAATAGCCTCCAGTTTAGGGTCTGAAATGTTGCATAGGATTCTTTTATAATGAAAAATGTTACCCAGTATTTCAGTTCAGGGATGATTCCATAACCCTATCTTGTAAATGCTATATCTCCAAAATTATAAGACCTCGAGGAGCTGAAATTTAGACCCAACATACCTTGATCCATAAACTAAATATCCTCCAAGACGTTCCTTAAAGAAACATTGTGAAAGAAAATTTTATAATTAATGCCAAGGTGTCTCATATGTAGCGATTGAAACCCCAAGACCTTGAACTCGGATACCATATATTTAAGAACCAAATATCAATATAGCATAGAAAAACTTTTAGAAAAAGTACTCAATGCCTTGAAAGAGATAATTTTAGATAATGAAGCCTCTTTGAGGGGCAACCTCCTTTTTACCCCAAATTAAATGTTCAAGTACAGATGATTCAAAATGAAAATGTCCTTGGTATATAGGAGACTAGGAGTATGTCGGCTTTAGGCCATTAAAAAACCTCCTAGTCTCCTATATAAAATAACATTACTAATCTAAGATGCCCCAATTAGGGGGTAGTGAGCCAATATTAGGACCCAACACTCTCCTCCTCTCACCAGAACTGCGGAAGATTAGTTTCCTATCCATCAAGAAAGGGATGTGTTGATTTCTCACTCAATCACTCTATATTTCTACAGCTTCTGTTTGTCGACAGTTGGAAAACCATTCAGGAACAATTCAGGTACCCAAAACCAAATTAGTTTATAGGTCCACTTGAGCTTGATAGCTAATGCATGCTCTTCCTTTTGGGGGGAGTGGTCACCAAACTCATTCCTCACTCTGATGGTCAGGGGTTATACACCTACCACAAATTTAACCCTTCGACAAAGTAATCATTACCTCTGGATCCTTTCCATCCGTTCAAATTGCTAATTTAGTTTTAAATTATAGTGTTTTTTAACATAATCCTATTCCTATAGGATCGGATTTCATTTCCAAAGAAATGCTAGGCTCCCTTTTTCACACACTAGCATGGTTCAATATTGTTGGTTAAAATCCCAACTGTATTTAAATTTACATCCTTCTACTCAAGGAACTTATGCGGATGATTTATGTTTGTGATAATATTCTCCACGGACTAATGTTAGCATTGGTAAACGAATCTTGTGACTGTACAATAGCACGTACAATTGAATAGTGAAGTAAACTTCTTTATTTGGGAACATTAGCAACATATAGTTCCAATTTCCAAAACATCTATCAACATTAAAGGATCTCATTCCTTTCTTTTAGTAGAGGTTTCTAAGCCTCTTAGAGGTCTGGAGGTAGAAAGGTGTTACCCATAAAGGTTTCTCCATAAATATTTTTCATCGGCTTGTGCATGTGCCCAAAGTAGGCCAGAATGTTATTGTGGGTTCTCTGATACAGAGTTGCTGCTTACACCCATGGTGCAGAATTGCCAAAATTTCACTCTTCTTAAGAGAATCAAAGCCATTTGAGGTTGTTATCCTATTCATCTCTTTCATATCTTTCTAGCCACAATATCCATGCTCCACAGAGGCTTAGAGATGGTGAGTAGCCTCTCCCAAGTTCTTCCAGGTTCTTCCATCCATCTGTACTCACATATGACCACGGGTTATAACTAGAAACCAAGACAACGAGTGCCAAGACAACCACCGCGTGAATACTCTAGAGTGGAAAATCTTTGAAATTCACAATATGACGCCACGTGTCCTCAGATAATTTGATGACCCTGATTCACTTGGGACTTGATCTTTGGGAATTTGGTCTCCAAAGTTTTCTCGAGGTACTTCCATACCAGGGATTCACGGATCAAATTGCCTGTGTTCTCAATCAATGATGGCATGATCTGCTTCAGGACATTAGTGATTCGAAGTTCTTAACTGTATTTGGCCCCACTCCTCAGTGGTTATCTTTTGGAGTGGAATATCTGCTGACACTTGTCCTCAATTTTCAGATGACTCGGATGAACTCCAACTCTTTGGCCTTGGACAGTTCTTGTCCAACATCCCCTTTTCTAGAGGTGACTTCCTAAAATGGCATTATCTTTTCCATGTCCCTTCAATGAATGGCTAGGATGACTTCAGGACTTCGACCTTTGTGAATCCTCGTTCCTTCACACTTCTATTCTCTTGGAGTGACTTCTCTCCAAAGTACAAGATCTGAATACACCTGTCCCTCTGGCTTGGATAACTCAGATCTACTTTAGCTCTTTTTCTCTTCGGGATTTTTGCGATGCCATCTCCTCTTTTCTCCCAGGTTGGTGATTAATGGGCTGACCATGACCTCAATCGATGATTCAAGGGTATCTATGCTTGACCCACGCAATTTCTGACTCATAACTCATGTTTAAGGGTCCCTTGGGTCAGTGCATTCTATAGAGGGACACCTAACAACCCTGTCACTCAACATGGGTTCCCACATGATCTCAAAATTAATACTCATGTCCCCACGATCGAACAGTCAAGAGGGATCCCTAAAGGATCCTTATATCCACAGTCCACATCCACTTCGGGACATCAAGACTTTGGGACTTCGGGGTTTTAGTGTTACCAAACCTCTATCCTTCCGAAGTGGTCAAAACCGGGCTGACTATATCATAGATCTGACCGTCAGGATAGTTCCCGGGCATCTATGGATCTATGACCCATATTTACTTCAAGACTTTGGAGAGTTGCTCATCTTCAATAGATATGCTCAATTAAATCGGTTGCAAAATCAAAGGGATTGAAGGGGTTAGCGTTAGATGTTCCTTCTCCTGAATCAGAATGATCATGAAAGAACTTGACACTCGGAGCTAATCTCAGCATTCATATTTCAAATGAAAGGATATTTCCTTTAGGGGCTCGAAACTCAGTATTGTACTTGAGTTATGTCAGCTCCTTGAATACTTAATTGTTTTGTGCTAATTCTTCTGAACTTAACATTTAGAGAAATCATTTGTGCACCTCTTACACTCATCTATCCACTCTAGAACTTAAGGGGGGGGTCTCGATCTCTACCCACCTCGCAAAGGCTCTATGCACACATGCATTTATGCCCAAAGTCAACAATTCACAATTAATTTATTTTAACTTGAGCCACCACAAGGCTCAGTCACTTATGTGTACATGGTAGAGAATTTCTTATTTTCTTAAATGCACAATTAGGCATAATTGAAGGGATATAGTATAACCGTTAAGAAAACATGCACATACTTGAAAAATTCATAGGATATCCAAATTTAAATCATAGTACCACTTAAATACACAGATATGAATTGCTTATCTAATACAATTGGTGGCCAACTAACCTTAACTATGAATTGTTCTGTCCTTCCACTTGCATCCATAATAATAGAAGGCATTCATTCTTAGCGATTCACGTACTTTTTGTGCCAATACATGATATCACCAAGGAATTTATACCAATTCTCATCGATCCTTTCTCTTTTCATATCTTTTAGGGTTTATCCAGATTGATTCCTTAGGCGTCGAGCAAACATGGAGTCGTTTTAATGGGATATGGTAGAAATGCGTGGGGGTTTTGTGGGATGAACAGCAGGGTGGGTGGGTTTGGAACAGCATGGTTTGGCATGAACATGGCATTACTTGTGGGTTGGGATCGTTGGGTTTGGGATGCCATTGATTCTTCGGGTTCGGATGATGGATTCATTGGTTCAATGCGTCATCGATGATCGTTCAATATCGGTTTTCGAATTCGATTCGATCGGTGATGATTGGAATGATGATTCGATGTTCTCAATGATGATCGGTTGATTGAGTTGGATTGAATGATTCGAGTCGGGTCAATAATGATTGGACTGGAGTGAGGACAATGATGGAGCTATGGTGGGATGGATGATCATGATGGAGTTCCATCTTCAGGATGGATCATCGAATAGGATGATTGGGATCTCGTCATCAGAGCTGAGTGGTTCTGGGGATCATGGATGTCGAATTTCCATCCGAATAGGACAGATCATCATGAGATAATTCATGATCGAATGGGTCAAATCGGAGATCAGGAGATTGAAGGGACCAATGATTCCTGGAAGAACTAATGGATATCGTGAATGATCATTGGTCGAAATCAGACAAGGTTGGAATCTGATTCGAAGGATAGATCATCATGGACCCATTCGATGGAACAATTCATTGGAAGACCGAGATCATTCATAATGTGAGTGAAGGGACCTGCATTTTGATGAAATCAGGAAGAATCTAATCTCAACAAGGTCATCAAGCAGTTGGGATTATCAACAACCTCCCTCCTGATCATATGGTCAATGGGATGAGATCTCTATGGAATGATGGTCATCATCAACCCTTCAAAGGGATGTTAATGTTAGCACTGGATGCCTGGAATGACTATGGAGATTATATCTATGAGTCCATGGTTCATTTGTTCGTGGGATCGTCTCTGAGGATGAGTTCGATCCCTAAATGGTCAATAGGAGTGATATCATGCTAAGATTTGAAGCTCTGTGTGTTCAAGGGTTGAATAGGAAGGGATGTCCTCTGATGGCACCTTCTATCCAGTGGGTCAACAAGGTATGAACTCAAGATTCATGAGCAATGTCGTGTGTGAGACCCCAGTTCAAGGGTCCCTGGAGTTTGTGACTGACCTTCAATCTGAAATGATGGCTTCAATAGGAAGATCATCAGGATATGGATTCAGCAAACTCTTCCTCGGGACTCAGTGCAATGTCATTCAGCTATAAGGAGGATGATCAGTCGGATATCGGTTCTCTTCAATGATTCTCAATGGGTTGATCATGATATCGATTATCCATTAGATCCTCTCATCATTCCATGGGATCATTCATCATGATTCCATTTCATGATGGAATGGTGATTTCCTCTCTCATCATGATTGATGAATCATTCAAATCTGATGATTAGGAACTCCTCAACCATGCATTGGTCATATGAGTGGTCTTCAAATGATCATCAGTTGCAAGGATCATGATTATTCTCGATTCTCTTCATCGAGAATTCTCATCATGAACATTCAAATGATTCCATTTCAGCTGATCATTTCCATTGCATTCATTTCCATATTTCATTCAATTCACTATCATTCCATTTCCATCTTCACTCATTGATCACTGTGGAAATATCTTGATTTTAGATTTCATATATTGTTTGATTCTAGTTTGATTGATTTCTATTAAATTAAGATTGATAACATGTTCCTATAGTTTGGGTGGTTCATTTGGGTTCAATTCATTCATTCCATTCATTCAGAGTATATCCTATTCTTCATTTCATTGCATTCGACTTCATCTGTGGGATCCACTCAATCATTGAGTTCAAAATATAATAATCTATTCTCCATGAATGAATATTGACTAGGAACCATGTCCATTGGTTCTTGAAGATTCCATCAGTGTTAATTTCAGCCATTCGATTCCTTATTCCTATTGGAATCCATTCAGGGATAGGAAACTTCAGTCGATTCTCATGATTAATCCATGAACATCACTGGTCATGAGGCTATGATCTGAAGCCCTTTCAAGTTGTCCCTATGTCGGTGATGGATCCTTGAGTATATTCATTGATTTGTTTCTCAATTTGATCGGTTCATTCATATCATGGGATGGTTATCCATTGATCATTCCATCCTAGGCTCTAGTTGATAATTTATTAATGAGGTTAATGGTGCATTTGATGATGGGAGGTGCTAGGGATTGGGCATGGGTGGTTTCAAGTGCATCTTGGGAGGAGAGTAAGACAGAGGAAAGACTGTGCTATGGTGAGTTTCCTCAGAAGCTTCATTCATTTTCCATGCAGGGTGTGGTTTCATTTTCATGCAAATGGTGTGGCACTGAGAATGAGACTAAAAGATTGGAGAATGAAAGATGAGGTGGAACTGTCCTTTGGGGTGGATCCAAATTGGATTGTCCTCTTGCCTTCATGAGTTCAGAATTTTATTTCATTAGAATTATCCTTTCTTTATGATTAGAAGAATGTGAATATAGGGTCTTAGTATGAGTGGCAGGATGCATGATTAGTTTTCTTGTGTTTATTTTAACTGTTCCTTCCATTTCTTCAATGTTTTGGGTTTCTTTGGGTGTTGTGAGACCCATGCACTTCAATCCATGTGTGAGACCAAGACCCCATCGGCAAAATGAATTAACAAAGGGATGATCAATGGTTTGGAAGGAGACTCTCTCATCCTGTGAGATGGGATCTCAATGTCATGGGAAGAACAAATGACAACAGTCAAGAACATATATGCCTCTCCAGAAGTGATAATAAAACAAGATTTCCATGAGCCAAATCCACAAGAAGAATCATCTGTGATCATTCAGCCTGGGAGACTAAAATCATGGACCAGCCATGGAGTCCACCATTAGAACATGGGGAGTGATGAATTCTAATATGCCTTTCTAAACCTTCCTCTATGCACTAATGTGATCACGGACCCCACCCTTCTCCCTTCCGGGCTGTTGACCTCTCGGTCAGTGTCGATCAGAATCTTTGAGTCAGATCAACTCTTTGGGTATATTCTAGATCCCAAAATCAATTACACAAGTCCTTTCTTCAAATGCCTAGGTCATATGAGACCCACAGGCCCTCTCACGAACCTTGCTCAAATTTCAACACTTGACAGGTGTTGTCTCTTCTCTGGATGAGCCCCCTTTCCATGTGACCACTAGATGCAACCATTCTCTTAACTAAAAGGCGCTTCGTGAAATCGTAGGTCAGGTAATTGCATGTGAGTTAGCTCCAATTCTCCAATTTCTGAACTCAAAAATTGGGGCCTAACTCGTGCTATCACCTCCCTTAATCTTTGGTGACATGACCTCTCGTTGTGACCTAGAGCCAACCTCTCGAGCACTTTGCGGTTTCATGTTTCACATCTCCAGAAGATTTGTTTGCTCGTCCTCCCGATTTCCAAAACCCAAAATATGGGCTCCACTCACATCAAATCAATGTTCCACAATCCACGTGATCGTGGTTCTCCTTTGCATTTGGGTAGTTGGAAGGTACGCACCTCCCTTCCCGATTCCCTGGTTACGTGCTTTCCTTGGATCAGCTGTCTAAGATCCCTCTATGATCTAACTTGATTTGAGATCTCCTCGTGAACTCAGGACTTCAAGTTTCAGCAGGATTGGAATGTACCCTCTCTTCTCGATATCGAACTCCTTGAGTTTTTGGACCAGATCTACGGTCCTCACATTCATTCAATCAATGAAGGCCTATGATCCTTTCATGAACTTGGACTTCATGAGGTTGCCCACCACATTACTTCCAAAGGGTTAAAGTTCATGCACTTACCTGTGGATCCAACTATTGTTCATCCAATAAATTTCAGATGTATGATCCGGTCTGATCTCCTTTACACACGTTATTACGAGTGTTTGGATAGAGATTGTTAATAAATCTCGCCACTCTATAAGCTGATCAACAATAATTTTAATCCCCTAAAGTTTCCCCTTCCTTGAAGATTTCAATCTCCCATGCACTTCTTGCATTTCAAGGATTTAAAACTCCGACCAAAACTGGTTTCTTAAAATAAATTAGTCACCCTCAACCCGCATCCACCTCTTAGAGGATTTGTTTGGCTTCCTTCGCAGAGTCCCTTAAAACCAATTAAGTCAAATCTCCGGATCTTTAAATGCTCCACCATATCTTTATGCAGGTTTGATTCTTGCAATGACTACACCTCTGCAACAATCACTTTTCCACTCCTTCCAAGGAAAGTCTCATGCTATCTCTTATAGGCTTCATGATGAAATAGATCGATACAATACACTCCTTACTTTCGTGTTTTTACCAACAACATTAGAGAAACGAGAGCTCATGAGCATTTCACAATGTCGCCAAACTCTTAGGGAATTCATTCATTCATAGAAAAGAAACAATAGCAATTGAAAGAAACAATATTCAAACCACACATTGGATCAATTTGCTTTGTTATCTTCATTCAAAAGAAAAAATGACTACAACTAAAATCAAACAAAATTACAGAGTTTAGAACATCTCCTACTGGCTGCAACAACCTCTTCTAGGTGTACCAAACCTCTCTTTAACTCAAAGGGTCTTTAGGGTTCCCTTCCAACTACACATTTTCTTGAAACAAACTAACTTCTACCTAATTATGTTACATTCATGACTAGAAGTGAAAAAGATCACTCATGATCAAGTAACCAAAATCCTTAATGTACATAGCGGTTTCGATTCCAAGCAGATCCGCCGAGCTTCGATTGTCATCATCGCATTATCGCGACATCTTGACAATTCTCCTACATCATGCTCCCATGGACAAAAATCATGGAATCATCCCATGAGTTCACGTACCAACTTTTCCATTCTTTTGGATATCCAACTGGAAATTTTCCCAATTGCCATCTTCTATTGGGTGTCCCTTCCATGATCATATATTCAAAATGGTCTTTCCTTCTGGTCTTCTTTCTAATCTTTTGATCAATGATCTTCTCCATCGTGGTTTTCACGCTATTATAGGCATTTTATTTTCCCATTGAATCTTCCCTTGATATTTTGTTCCCTCTGTATCATATTTCCTATAAGGATCTGGTCTGAAGCTTGCAGATTAAATATGGGCGATATGACTACATCATCTGGCAGCTCAATCTAATTGGCGTTTGCATCAAACTTCCTTTGAATCTTACATGGTCCTATCTTACTCATATTTAACTTGTTATGTGTTCCCTAAAGAGCTTTTCTTTCTTGATATGTGCTGGGGCGATTTCCTACTTCAAATTGAAGTTTTCTGTGATGTTGATCAACTTTGTGCTTGCACTCTTGGCTAGAGCTCTGCAACTATCCTCACGATCTTGCTATGGATCTTATGTATTTATGCAACAAAATCTTCTACTCCAACACTCCCGATCTCACTCTGTTCCAAATATCTCAACTCAGATGCTCTATAGGTTGCATTCCATGCAATATCTGGAATGGGCTCTTTCTAGTGATCTTGTTTAGTGAGTCGTTGTATTGAAATTCTTCTTATGGAAGAATCTGATCCAGCGATTATATGATGCTTAATTGGACCGGACTCCTCCAATGGATTTCCCCAAACTTTTGCTTACCTCGATCGTCCATCTATATGAGGGGTGATAAGGCTGATTTGAACAAAATCTATCCCCAACTTCTTCCAGTGTTCTCCAAAAATGACCAACAAATTGTGTCTAAATGCAGAGACAATGCTCTGGAGTAGGCCAGCAGAGTCTCCTGGCTTCAGCCAGAAACATATTTACAACATGTGTTGCATCAGTAGTCTTCTCACATGCGATAAAGTGTGTTATGTTGAAAATCTATCACCACCAAGGAATATGGGAATCAAATCCTCTCCTATGTTCTTGGAAGTTCAATACAAAATCCATGATTGAGCTTCATCCCAAGGCCTCTTCATTGTATTAGCCGTAGTTGATAGAATCCATGATGCAATATTTTCCGCTTTGCATGTTAGTGATTCTACATGTTCACCATTTCATTACTTTTGATGTCCTCCATGCTTGGAGGCAATGGTATAAAGCGCTCAAGCGTGAAAATGTTTTATCATGGCGAAATGTCCAGCCAATCCTCCGTGCTTTTCTTTCAAAGTGTGTCCCTCATTGAGATGATTTGATATACTGTGATTTCCTTTGAGCGACAACCCTCTTGAATCATGTATGCTCCTGCAATGGCTCTTGTCTCGGCTTTATGATTTTCATATACTTCATATAGTTCCAGCAAAAATCACAGGTCATCCGCAGTACATTTCCTTAAGGTGTTCAAACTAGGGTCTTCACCTAAAATTCCTGGAGAATCAAACATCTCCTACTCAGTAAATTTAACAACTTTGGTAGCATTCCCAACAATATGTTTTATGACAAAGTAAAATTTTGCATAAACTCAATCCACTTTGCATGCCTCCTATTCAATTTTTTGTACCTAGTTATGAATTGTAAAGCTTGGATTTAGCCATTTATACAAGATAAATTCTTGTGGGGCAAGGTAGTGTCTCCACTTCTTTAGGGCTTGAATTATGGCATAAAATCCTTGTATCATACATGGAGTATTTTCTCTTAGTCTCATTCAGCTTCTCCCTTCAGAAATGAGCAGCAAGTTTTATTATCCACGGCTCAAAGCGCTCAATCACAGCTCCACTTGCATCATCTCAGTGAAGAATGTTTTCCAAAAATTTGGTAAGACCATAATTAGTCACTCTGTTATTTTGTTCTTCAGTATATTGAAGCTCCTCGACCCTACTATGTCATTTTAAAATGCACTGCTTCTTCTTTACTATATCCATCATTTGAGAACTAATCCCACTAATTTTTTTTGATGAACTTCCTATAGAAACTTGTTAATCTATGGAATATTCTTACCTCAAACATGAAGTTCTTGGTAGTGGCCATTTGTACAGTTGCTCCTCACAGCCTGCTTTGGATCCATCTTGAGTTCATTTGAAGAGATCCTGAAACCCAAATGGTGAGGTTTGTCATCATAAAGATGACTTCGCCGGGTTTATCAACAACTTCTCCTACTATATTCTCCTCATCACTTTAATCGGTGTCTCAAATGCTCCTCTTTAGTCCCGCTAAAGATCAATATATCATTGGATATAAAACCACGAACTTGCCAATGAAATCTTTCTATATTTTATTCACCAACCTCATAAAAGTACTTGGGGCATTTTTTAAGACAAATGACATAACAAGGCTAGCTCATACAAACCTTCATTTGTCTTAAAGGTTGTCTTCCATTCATCACCTTCTCATTCTTATCTAGTGATATCCACTTTTCAAATCTATCTTAGAAAGAAATTTACTCCACTTAAACAATCAATTAAATCATCCATCCTCGGCTTGAAAATCTATACTTGATGGTGTTGATCTTATTAATCAATCTTGATTCTGTACACATTCTCATCCTCCATCTTTCTTTTGGACTCCCCTTTGATTGGTACTACACATGGACTCAGCTCTCTAACCAAGCCCTTGTCTAACAGATTCATGGACTTGGTTCTTACCTCCTCATTCTCGAGGTGTGTGAGTCACAGCAGGATTCTTTGTTTGTGGGACTTTTGATCACAGTATCAAGTGATATGATAGGTACGATGCTTGATGAATGGTAATGAGTTGGCTGACTCATCCACCACTATATAAACAAAATTATCCAACAATTCATTAACTTCTTCAGGAAAATCATCCAATGATGCCTTGTAAGGATATGACTCTAGGTTTCCTTAGCACAACAAACTAAATCTCTTGTTCTTTCTTGACTTCTTTCGAGATCACTTCCTACTCATGAGAAGTATTCTTGTGTTGGCTTCCTCTTTCACTTTCTTCTTATATTAGGCCAACTTGTGTATTGTCCTACGTTCTTATCAAGGTGTATGTATTTTTCCTCCCATCATGAATGACATTATTATTTGGGTTACACTCACCTAGGATTTTTTTTCCTAAGGATTTTGTTTGTTTATTAGTCATGTAGTTAGTCATTATCTAGTCTCCTATATTTTGGGAAGACCTTCCCATGGAGGAATATTTTCTTCAGTTTTCACTTCAGTTTACTAGTTGAGTTGAGTTTAGATGTTGCATTGGGATGTCACCATACAGCATTGGGATCATCACCATGATAATTTGACCTTGCCTTGGTATCATCATAAAGTGGTGCATTAGCCTTGATTCCTTGAGTTAACTCTCCTGCTATATTGATTGATTAGCTGAAGACTAGTTGATGGATTAACTCAACTTCAATTATTAATTCCTCCATGCTTTGCCTGAGATACTAGAATAGATGGTAGTTCCTCCAGCTATTGGTGTGTGTCCAAATCACTCCTATAACACCACTATGATGACTTGGTCCACCTCAAAATTGAACTCATTGAAGTCTCTGAGTATATCATTTGTGTGATTGATATTTATTATTCATAGCAGTTAGTAAAATTCTTTTCATTCTTTCTCTCCTTCTTCTTGTAAATTATTCATTATTCATAACGGTTAATGAAAATTCTTTTCATTCTTTCTCTCCTTCTTCTTCTTTTCCAATTTTCTCTGCAAATTTGTGTATCATTGTTTAGATAGATCTATTATGTGTAGGTCAACACATTTACATGTTATCAGATCTGATGGAATGCTAAGAAAAGGCTACACCAAAATTGTTTGCAGGTACAAAAGATCGAAGACAACGAAAAGATGGAATTCCAAAAAGAATTCATTCTTACACCTTACAACTATTTTGCATGGAAGGAGAAAATATCCATACATCTCCGATCCAAAGGATTGTATATTTTAACCATCAATATAGATACAGAACCGACATCATCCATAGAAAAATTCAAGTACTTAAATCGCATGGATGAGGCACTTGGAACAATTTGCAGTCTTATTTCTCTCGATCTCCTTTTTCATATATCTTCCTGTAAGACTCTCAATGAAGCTTGGACCATCTTGGAAGGGATTTTTGGAAAACAGGATGAGATGAGGGGACACATGTTGGAGGTGGAGCTTCTCACATTGGATCCAAAAAGCTTCGAGAATATACAAGATTTCATTACAAACTTCAAGGATTTACTATCGCAAATCAAAGCTTGTGGGGTTGATAAATCAAAGGAGGAGAAAAAAATGGTTCTCACCATTATCTCCAAGATTGGTCCTGAATTCTTAGTATTTGTATCTACATTCCATACAGTCAGATTCGCCTCTGGAGCCACCTGGAAGATGCCTTCTCTTGAGGACTTTGTCAAATCCCTGACACAAGAGAAAACCAAGCTCATCAACATGGGCGCAATCAAAGGCCCAAGGGCGCATGCACTCACTATGCATGATGGCATCCAAAAATATCAGAAATATAAAGATAAAGATAACTGGAAATCTCATGCACATACGAAGAAGGAAGGGTACACAAAACCCTTCACCGATGCCTCCGGATCCAAAGGAGAAAAGGGAAGAAAAGGAGAGAAATGCACGTACTGTCACAAAGGATTCCTTTCAGAATACACATGCATGCAAAAGATAATAGATATGATGTCTCAAATACTTAAGTAAAACAACCTTGGAGATCACGTCCCCGAGGGTGAAAAGAAGAAGAAGCCAGAAGATCTGAATTCCAAGAAAGGAAATTCTAGCCATGCCTTGATTGCAATCAACTCCTCTCCAGATGCTTGGATCGTAGATTCAGGAGCATCACATCACATGGATGCCTCAGAAGAAGTCTATTATTCTTTGGATGCATGAAAAGGTCCTCCTATTCTGATGGGGGACAACTCTTCTGTCGAAGTCACGGACAAAGGAAGTATTGAATTCACCAACAGAAGCTTCGAGAATGTGTTGCATGTTCCCAAGATTTCTATCAACCTTTTCTCTCTGTATCAAATGATGAATTCCAACACCAGAAATAAATTCATATTCACACCAAATTTCATGGACATATACAACATGCAAACCAACTCCAAGGTTGCTACTGATGAGGTAAATCATCAGTCTAGATTGTATACATTTTTTGAATTCATTGAACCTGATTCTGCTTTACTGCTTACTCATGCTGATGAAAGTAGTAGTATATGGCACAAAAGGTTTGGACATTTGAATTTTAGATACATGCAACAAATTAGCAAGCATAGATTAGTTGATGGTCTACTAGACATCCATTTCTCCAAGGGAGTATGTGAGGGATGTGTTCTTAGAAAACACCCTCAAAAGAAATTCGACAAAGGAAAGTCTCAGTGAGCTTCCACACCTTTAGATATAATCCACAGTGACCTCATGGGTCCTTTTTCGCATCCATCGATCAGAAAAGTGAGGTTTGTTCTCATTTTCGTTGATGATTTCTCACATTTTACTTATATCTACTTTCTCAGGAAAAAATCTGAGGTCTTTCAACACCTCAAAGATTTCAAAGCTTTGGTTGAGACACAGTCTAGAAAGAAGATCAAATTCCTCTGAATTGATAACAGGGGAGAGTATGTGAATCATGAGATTCATAATCTTTTCCATGAGGTAGGGATTTAGTTGCAACATACAGTTCGCTACACTCTACAGCAAAACAGAGTTGTTGAGAGGAAAAATAGATCTCTAAAGGAGATGGCATATTGCATGTTACATGCAAAGTCACTACCACAGAGACTATGGGCCAAAGCACTTAACTGTGCAACATACATCCAAAAAATATCTCCTCGTAGATCTGTCAAGGATAAGACCCCCTACAAGGCTTGGAGCAGCCTCAAACCAGAAGTGGCCCACTTTTGCATTTTTGGTTCACGTGCATTCGCCCGGATTCCCTCTAAAAAGAGGAAGGAACTTGATCCACAGAGCACTAAGTGTGTTTTTGTTGGATACCTTGACTCGTCATTGAGTGTAGTTTCCAATTCAAGGAAAGTGTCTCGCATGTACCTCAGTAGTCACATGCAGACACCTTCACTCTTCCACCTGTTCGAGATGATGAGCATGCACATGTTGAATCTTCTTTAGACAAGAGTTATGATTCATAGGAATTAGATGATTCAGATTCAGAGTCAGTATAGTCAGATGCAGAGTCAGATCATCCAGATGTAGTTGCAGAGCCAGATCAGAGGCCCAAGTGGGCATCTACTACTCTTCAGGATGCAGGGGATCTCATTGGTGATCCAACCGATACTAGGAGGACTTGATATGATTTCGAGGAGGCTCCTATTGCACTCACTTCTACTGAACCATTTCCTTCTAGGCATCTTTTCTTGGTTCAGTCTTCAGATCCACAGTCTTATGGCGAGGTTGATGGAAATCCGTTTTGGGAATCCACCATGAAGGAGGAGTACAACTCACTCCTCGAGAACCATACTTGGGATCTAGTTCCCCTTCCTTCTCGGAGGAAACTTTTCATATGCAGATGGGTCTACAGGACCAAGAGCGCAACAAATGGATATATCAACAGATACAAAGCCAGGCTTGTCGCCAAAGGATTTTAGGAGGTTCATGGTATTGACTATGATGAGACCTTCACTCCAGTAGTGAATATGGATTCCATTCAATTGGCCCTTTCCATTGCGGTAGCCAAGGGATGGGAAGTCCATCAGATGGACGTGAAGAATTCATTTCTTCATGGTGATCTCTCTGAGGAGATCTAAATGGAGAAGCCCCAAGGATTTATGCAAGACTCATCTTTGGTATGTTGACTGAAGAAGTCACTTTATGGCCTCAAGCAGGCTCCGGGGGCATGGTATGCCAAGATGGACTCCTACCTATTGTCACAAAACTTTGTACATTGTAAATCAGACCCAAATGTATACATGCTCAGGACGGCTAATTCACTTCTACTTTTAGTTATGTATGTTGATGATTTTCTGATCACCGATTGCTTGACTTCATCGATAGGTGCAATCAAGAGGATTCTTCATGACAGGTTTTTGATGATGGACATGGGTCCGCTACATTTCTTCCTTGGACTTGAGATCAGTTAGGATGCATCAGGCATCAAGCTGTCTCAAGCCAAGTATGCATGAGATCTCCTTGAGAGATTTCACATGACAGACTGCAAGTCTTCTTCGACTCCTTTCCTATCAGGAGTCAAACTTGAGGATGGCGGGGAGACTCCACTAGTTGAGAGCACACTATATAGACAGCTAGTGGGGAGCTTGTTGTATCTCACACACTCCAGACCAGACCTCTCATATTTAGTTGGCACAGTTTCCAGGTTCATGCAGGAGCCGCATGAGCTACATTGGAAAGTTGCAAAGTGTATCCTTCGATACATACATGGCACCATCACCTTTCGGATTCATTATGCAACAGACTCTACACTAGATCTCATTGGGTTTACTGATTCTAATTGGGCTAGAGATAACATTGATTGCATGTCCACATCTGGTTACTCACTCAGTCTTGGTTTTGGGCCTGTCTGTTGGTCAAGAAAGAAGCAATCTCCCATTGCTCTATCTTCATCCAAGGCAGATTACATAGGGGTATTTAACATAACCATTCAGTCTATGTGGCTACAACATTTTCTCACTGAGTTGGGAATTCAGTTTCATTGGCCGATCATCATCTGGTGTGACAACCAGAGCACTCTGAAGTTCTGCAGAGATCCATTTCAGAGGTAGCGGATGAATCACATTGAGATCCACATGCACTACATCCGGGACTTAGTACACGAGGGGATCATCGACTTACAATTCTATCCTTTAGCAGAACAGACGACAGACATTTTCACCAAAACCTTCACTGAGCAGAAATTCCATTCTCTGCGAGGTCATCTTGGAGTGAAGGACATAGTTTCCTAGCAACTGTAGTTCTTCTTTTTACATACATTGTACCTTGAGGGGGGGAGGGGGTTCCCATGAGGTTTTCCCTCTTTCCTCACTTTATTTTTAGTGTATCTTTTGTACTTGGGTACCTAACATGGTCTTGTTGCCAGGACCCAATCTTTATTTTCACCATAGTGATGTTCAAGGGGGGTGTTGGAGTTATTTCACACACACCTATGATTTCCTTTTCCTAAAGTTTTTATTTGTTTATTAGTCATAATTAGTCATTATCCAGTCCCCTA
>SNQJ01S0147811.1:0-20787 GCA_010110895.2 Picea sitchensis
ATGTGGTAGGATGAAACTATCCACCAGTTTTTTTGGTACTACAAGTTTTCCAAGTCATACCAGGATCTTGTGGATTTTATTGTCAACTCCCCTTCCATTAGATGGAAACTCACCTTATTAGGAAATATTCTTTGTTGGGTGTTTGAGCTTTGTGTGACATGACAACTTATTAGGATCGAAAATTTTCACCTAATTTGAAAAAAAAAATGAATGTGTTTTTAAGAGTGAACATTATAATGGCCCTGGATGGGATGCCACGTAGCATAAGGAGGCCACGCAGCCCTGCCATGAATTCAACCACAAATATGGGCAACCACCGTCCCTCACCCCGGTCTTGAATGGAGGGCAACCATAAAAGCTTGCAGCGGAAGGGAGGATAGCTCCCTCGCGTTAGTTTAATGGAGGTCTTGTTGATTAATGGAAAGAGGCAGGTGTTGAGTACGGGTGGTTGCATTGTAGTCATGTACATCCCTAGGTTATCTATCCAGATTATCCATGGCTTGCAACACTTTTCCTTCATGCTCTATCACCTTGCTCTTCCGGGGAATTGGGTTTTTTCACAGTTGGTTCTTCGCCCCCTAGGCTTCGGCATGCCGAGAGAGAGAGAGGAAAGCCCAAGCGAGGCCCTACCTGGTATAGTCATGTAGTCAGGCAGAAACTCCTACATAATCTGGAGCGGGATCCGTCAATTGCTTGAACTTAGGGAACTGTGTGGCCTCATACTCCTCCAATGGCCTTCGTGGAGGAGGAATTCCCGGAGGAACCAATTCAGGTTCCACCAGAATCCCACCTCTACATGGTCTCAGATGACTACTTGTGCCCCAACACCAGTAAGATGGATACGGGTACAAAGGTGGCCATGGAAGGCACCACATGCATTGTTCAAGAGGAATTCTCGGAGGAATTCCTCCACGTGGCCCTAGATACTTACATTCACCCCAGCACCAGTGAGGCGGTTACAAGAGAAATGGCAGCTATGGAGGGAGCCACTTGCACTATGCATGAGGAATTCCCCATCTCGGCGCCTCCACTGTTGAACACAGTTAAGGAATGTGACCAGGCTCCTCCCAGCCTCTTCAACTCGAAGCAGCTGGAGATTATTTTCTACATCAGAGGTTATATGGCGGACCAACTTCATCGAGACACCCTTATCAGCAACCGCATTGACATGTTGTTCAATGCCTTTTCGAATGCACCAGCCAAGAAGAGGTGCTCGACCTGCATGTATCCCTTTGTGCTCCAACCCAACGATGGCACCCTTCACAGTGGAGCTTCGGATGACAGTTTCCATGGTTCTCAAAGCCATGCTAATGTCTAGATTTGCATAGTTCTCTAAGCTCCACCAGCACAATGATGGTGCTTTTTTCTTTTCAACCTGGTCTGATACTCAGTCATTTCTTGCCTAGTTTTAATTTATCAAAGGTTATTAGTTTGTTTAGCTTATACAGACAGTTCTTCCATCACTATCATTCGCCACCTGGTATGGTTTCCAATTGGCAGGGAAAGTGGTGGATGCCCTTTTTTGGTCGAAAGCGTAATAGGTGTCCACATGTTTCGGTTTCCACTAGTTGGTGGAACAGGTGGCAGGCCAGTGACATGCATCAATTTTGTACAGTGACAACTCATTAATAGGAATTACCTCTTTTTATTTACAAAAAAAAAGAGTGAACATTATAATGACATGTTTACTTGGTATGATGAGTACCTAGTATGTGTCAACCTCCACATGGAGACTCAAGTCTAGGTCATCTAGTTAGAGATGCAAATATCCCATTTGATGTAGTTTTTAGAATATTGTGGTCGTGCTCCATGCAAAACGAGCAAGGTGTTACACAAATTGTTGTCATTTATGTCAAAGGACATATCATGTAAGTATTCAAATATAAGTGTCTCATGGAAAAGGTGACTTTGTGTAAAAAGGTGAATTCAAAACGAAGTTACGTGAAAAAGGTGACTTTACATAAAAAGGTGAATTCAAAATGAAGTTACGAGAGAAAAAAAGTGACTTTACATAAAAGGGTAAATTCAAAATAAAAAATGAAGTTACAAGAAAAAGAAGTATTAAAATATTAAAAAGTGAATTTACGTAAAGAAGGTAAAAAGTAAAATGGTATTTTCTCATGGTTTAAAAACACATGCTATTTGCCCATGCTATTTTGAAAAGAGAATTAAAAAAGGGGGAATTAATTATTTAATTAATGGATGTCGAGTATTTTTTAATAAACATGACTCTTCATGTAGGGTTATGATCAAGTATAAAAGGAGAAGAGTAATGTGAGAAAAAGTGTGGGTGAAAATATAATATTCTTACAAATATCATTTGAGGAGTGGCAATTGAATATCATTTGAGGAGTGATGATTGAATATCGTTTAAGGAGGATGATTAAATATTAGCGAAGATAATATATGGTGTTCTAGCAAGTAGATCTGGTGTTCTAGCAAGAAAAACTTGTAAAGGAAGGTCTAAGGAAGAAGTAGCAAAATAAGCAAGAAGATATGGTGAAGGTAGAAGTAGCAGAAGAAGCAAGAATATCTAGTAAAGGTAGAGTTAAGGTAGAATCCGGGAGAATACCTAGTAAATACAAAAGAAACAAGAAGACTTGTGAAGGGAATGCAAATTTTCAACATCTAAAGAATAATTTGCAAGCTTGAAAGTAGGTTGGTTCCTGTTATCGCGCCATTTATAGTTAGGATAGTAAATGGATGAAGAGTAGTCAAATTGGTGTAACTGGAACCTATCCCACCCAATGTCACCTCAATGGGGTGGTTCTTTCTGTTTAGGGAGGTAAGGCCTAGGGTAGACGTGTCCCCGATGACCTAGGGTTTTGAGAAGGCAAAGGATTGTAAGACAAAGATAAGTTCCCCCCCTCACAAGTCACCACCGAGCAGATAGTTCAGTTATAGCCAATAATAAAGTATAACCCCAAAAAGAGAGATACACATGCATGAGACAAAGCAAAAAGAAAATTATATATGCAAGCTTGCTCACTTGGTTAGTACTTCATATAATAATGACTATCTGATACATACATAGGCAATTGAAAAGTAAATATTGACAAAGTCAATATTTATAAAATAACAATGATAATAAATGTCACTTCTTCAATAAATGTTGAGAAAATGCGACATCCAACGTAACAATCAACACTTAATTCAATTAATGCCTTCAAACCACCATTCAAGCTTATAAGAGAAACATTAGCTGCACAAATGATATTAATAGCAAGAGATGATGGAAGCAGTAGATTAGCAAGGTTAGTTTCTAAGCTAGGGTTAGTAGTTAGGGTTTCATTCAAAGTTTTGAGAGTTGTTTTGATCATAACATTCACAAGCTTGGTCTTAGATCAATGCGTTTCCAGAGTTAATGGAGTCAAAAGGAGGACACAGGAGCTGAAGGATCAAGAAGATAGTAGAGTTAAGGACTGGAAGGTGAAGCTTTGAGGTGTTGCTATGGCAAGGCCTCAAAGTCAAAACCCTAGGGGAGAGAGGCTCCCTTTGGTGTAGGGGAACTAGGCCTCATTTCTCTCTCCTCCTTCTTTAACTCAATGGAAAAACAGCTAGCACGGGAAAAGGGATAAAACTAAGACCGGAGGATTTGCAAGGCAACATGTTGCTATGGCAAGGCTTTACCAGCAAACCCTAGAAAAATGTCTCATCAAGGTGTAGTTGAACTAGGCCCTGATGCGTCTTCTTATTCTTAGCTCAGAGAAGTAAAACGAATAGAAAATGAAGAGGGGGGAAAGACTGTAGCTAAGGCTAGGCTCAATCCTCTTCAGCATGAAAGAGTAGAGTGTTGCTAGGGCAAGGCTCTATCTCACTTCAGCAAATAAAATGGCTAAAAATTTTGACGGGGACATGAGACAAGGACCTACAATGTGTGCTTGTCCCCTAAGTTTTATTCAACAAATTATAACCATAAATGCAAGAGAAATAAAACTACAACCATTCAATTAAGAAGTTTTGCAGAAATTTACTTACATTTAACCAAGAAATCAAGTAGCAAACCCTAGTTGTAACACCTTCCACCAAGAGAAATGCCAAAATATGCCAAGAAAATATCCATTCAACAAATGTGCCTCACTATTTCAGCCAAAACCCTAGAATAGGGCGCAAATTTCAGACCTCACTAATGAGTAAAAACCCTCAATTTATATTGTACCATGACCTAATTTCACTTTTAGGTGATAAAAAGGTTGGCAAGGCAAAAATACTAAAAATCATAATGTTTTACATTAAATGTTCAAAATTAAAACCTAATCAAGATAAAGAGAGACGTCATGCCCCTTTCAGGGAGACTTTAGCCCTTTCTAGGGAATATGGGGCATCTTGGAGCAAAATGTTAGCCCTCCTTGGGCTTCTCCAACCTGCCACACATGCCAACACTGCCAAATATGCCTCCCAAGACATCCATAAGGTTGGATGACGTCATGATCATCATGGGTGACGTCCTAGGCCCTTCCAAGGCCAACATTCCACTGAAAATGGGCCAATCCCCCTAGGTCAATCTCTGCCAAGGTGCCTCTGGTGGAACGTCCTCCTCTAGTCCGATGCAAAACCCCTGATCCATATGTGTCCTATCTCTGCTCCCTGATGGGGTCTCAGCATCCACCTGATGGGATCTTCAGCCCCATGGAGGTCCAAACTGATCATCTCCCCATGTGTATTGGTCCAAATGGTACTTGTCTGTCGAGCATGATCTTTCACATCAACAACTACACCCTCCATGGGCTCATCAGTCACAGGGATCATAGCAATGTCAATCACATCTCATCATCAATATTATTAAACATGTGCATAAAATCCCTAACACATCAATCAAAAGCTCAAGGACATTACACAAGCCTACAATACAAATTTGGAGAAAATGACAAGGTGTCCTATTGGGCTAGTGTCCCCTGGAAGAGGAAAGTTTTCGGAAGAGACCTCATCCAAGCCATGCAAGTGGGTGATGTGGTCAAGGGATGTCCAAGCAGGTGGGTGTAGTGAGGGCAGAGGATGCAAAGTTTTACCTGTGGGTGCCTTTGTAGAAGGTGAGTTGCACCTATGCTTGATGCAAATTTTTCCAAGCCCATTCATGCCTTTTATTCTTACTTTTTATTCTTTTATTTTCATATTGTTTTTTTCTTCAAGAGGCTAATCAGGGGACACTGCCCTGACGTGGTGACCAGTGGTGACAGTGTTACCCACAAGTACTTTCACAGAAATGAGAAGGTTGGTTCGTGATGAGACCCCCTTTCCCTTGGCCATGCAACCAAGATTCACTACCCTGACATGGAAACCAACTGATGGTAATGCCATACTGCTAGGTACACATGGACCTAATAGGGTGGCTCGTGATGAGACCCCCTATCCTTTGATCGGGTCTTGTTTTATTGTTTTTACGGGTCCCTCTTGTTTCTTTATAAGAAGCCTTTTATTGCTTTCTCGGGGATCCTTGGGTGAAGCATCTCGAGGTTTTATTCTTAGGCTTTTATCTTTTACCATCTTTCTTTTACCTTTTGGGTCTTTAGCCCCTTCTTCCCATGAGATAAGGTGCAATCCTGAAAATAGGTCAACCAAGTGCCCGAACAAGTGTAATGGGGTAGATGAGCGGGAATCAAGATGAAAAAGTGGAGCTATGAGAGGAGCCGACAATGGATTTTCAGAAATCCCCCCAGTCGCAAACCAAAACCTATGGACACGGGCTTACTAGGGCATCCTGTCAATCCCCTCAGACATGGTCAAGTGGGAAATTATAAGATCCAATCATTTGTTAGAAATAAAAGTAATCAGATGCACATATTCAAGGGTTTTGATGATCAAAGTGACACATACCATGATACCCTGACTCATTACATCATGGAGCAAGAACCATCTTTGACACAAGACCAAGCCGGTGGTGATGAATGTTGTTGTTGTTGACATGATAGAGGCACTGAAAGGAAGAAAAGGTGGGCCCTCCAAGGCCATGCTAAATTCGATCCATCTCTCGGTACTCCATGTCTAGGACCTGTGGGCCTCGAGACATGATCTCCTAGTTATCCCTANGCACAAATGATATTAATAGCAAGAGATGATGGAAGCAGTAGATTAGCAAGGTTAGTTTCTAAGCTAGGGTTAGTAGTTAGGGTTTCATTCAAAGTTTTGAGAGTTGTTTTGATCATAACATTCACAAGCTTGGTCTTAGATCAGTGTGTTTCCAGGGTTAATGGAATCAAAAGGAGGACGTAGGAGCTGAAGGATCAAGAAGATAGTAAAGTTAAGGACTGGGAGGTGAAGCTTTGAGGTGTTGCTATGGCAAGGCCTCAAAGTCAAAACCCTAGGGGAGAGAGGCTCCCTTTGGTGTAGGGGAACTAGGCCTCATTGCTCTCTCCTCCTTCTTTAACTCAATGGAAAAACAGCTAGCATGGGAAAAGGGATAAAACTAAGACAGGAGGATTTGCAAGGCAATGTGTTGCTATGGCAAGGCTTTACCAGCAAACCCTAGAAAAATGTCTCATCAAGGTGTATTTGAACTAGGCCCTGATGCATCTTCTTATTCTTAGCTCAGAGAAGTAAAACGAATAGCAAATGAAGAGGGGGGAAAGAGTGTAGCTAAGGCTAGGCTCAATCCTCTTCAGCATGAAAGAGTAGAGTGTTGCTAGGGAAAGGCTCTATCTCACTTCAGCAAATAAAATGGCTAAAACTTTTGACGGGGACATGAGACAAGTACCTACAATGTGTGCTTGTCCCCTAAGTTTTATTCAACAAATTATAACCATAAATGCAAGAGAAATAAAACTACAACCATTCAATTAAGAAGTTTTGCAGAAATTTACTTACATTTAACCAAGAAATCAAGTAGCAAACCCTATTTGTAACACCTTCCACCAAGAGAAATGCCAAAATATGCCAAGAAAATATCCATTCAACAAATGCACCTCACTATTTAAGCCAAAACCCTAGAATAGGGCGCAAATTTTAGACCTCACTAATGAGTAAAAACCCTCAATTTATACTGTACCATGACCTAATTTCACTTTTAGGTCATAAAAAGGTTGGCAAGGCCAAAATACTAAAAATCATAATGTTTTACATTAAATGTTCAAAATTAAAACCTAATCAAGATAAAGAGAGACGCCATGCCCCTTTGAGGGAGACTTTATCCCCTTCTAGGGAAAATGGGGTGTCCTGGAGCAAAATGTTAGCCCTCCTTGGGCTTCTCCAACCTGCCACACGTGCCAACCTTGCCAAATCTGCCTCCCAAGACATCCATAAGGCTGGATGACGTCATGATCATCATGGGTGACGTCCTAGGCCCTTCCAAGGCCAACGTTCCACTAAAAAGGGGCCAATCCCCCTAGGTCAAGCTCTGCCAAGGTGCCTCTGGTGGAACGTCCTCCTCTAGTCTGTTGCAAAACCCCTGATCCATATTTGTCCTATCTCTACCCCCTGATGGGGTCTCAGCATCCACCTGATGGGATCTTCAGCCCCATGGAGGTCTGAACTGATCATCTCCCCATGTGTATTGGTCCAAATGGTACCTGTCTATCGAGCATGATCTTTCACATCAACAACTACACCCTCCATGGGCTCATCAGTCATAGGGATCATAGAAATGTCAGTCACATCTCATCATCAATATTATTAAACACGTGCATAAAATCCCTAACACATCAGTCAAAAGCTCAAGGACATTACACAAGCCTACAATACAAATTTGGAGAAAATGACAAGGTGTCCTATTGGGCTAGTGTCCCCTGGAAGAGGAAAGTTTTTGGAAGAGACCTCATCCAATCCATGCAAGTGGGTGATGTGTTCAAGGGATGTCCAATCAAGTGGGTGTAGTGAGGGCAGAGGATGAAAATCTTTACCTGTGGGTGCATTTGTAGAAGGCAAGCTGCACCTATCCTGGATGCAAATTTTTCCAAGCCCATTCATGCCTTTTATTCTTACTTTTTATTCTTTTATTTTCATATTGTTTTTTTCTTCAAGAGGCTAATCAAGGGACACTGCCCTGACATGGTGACCAGTGGTGACAGCATTACCCACAAGTACTTTCACAGAAATGAGAAGGTTGGCTCGTGATGAGACCCCCTTTCCCTTGGCCATGCAACCAGGATTCACTACCCTGACGTGGAAACCAGCTGGTGGTAATGTCATACTTCTAGGTACACATGGACCTAATAGGGTGGCTCGTGATGAGACCCCCTATCTTCTGATCGGATCTTGTTTTGTTTTTTTTACGGGTCCCTCTTGTTTCTTTCTAAGAAGCCTTTTATTGCTTTCTCGGGGATCCTTGGGCAAAGCATATCGAGGTTTTATTCTTAGGCTTTTATCTTTTACCATCTTGCTTTTACCTTTTGGGTCTTTAGCCCCTTCTTCCCATGAGATAAGGTGCAATCCTGAAAATAGGTTAACCAAGTGCCCGGACAAGTGTAATGGGGTAGATGAGTGGGAAGCAAGATGAAAAAGTGGAGCTATGAGAGGAGCGGACGATGGATTTTCAGAAATCCCCCCAGTGGAAAACCAAAACCTATGGACAAGGGCTTACTAGGGCATCCTGTCAATCTCCCCAGACATGGTCAAGTGGGAAAGTATAAGATCCAATCATTTGTTAGAAATAAAAGTAATCAGATGCACATATTCAAGGGTTTTGATGATCAAAGTGACACATACCATGATACCCTGACTCATTACATCATGGAGCAAGAACCATCTTTGACACAAGACCAAGCCGATGGTGATGAATTTTGTTGTTGTTGACACGATAGAGGCACTGAAAGGAAGAAAAGGTGGGCCCTCCAGGGCCATGCTAAATTCGATCCGTCTCGCGGTACTCCATGTCTAGGACCTGTGGGCCTCGAGACATGATCTCCTAGTTATCCCTAAAAGTGGGGCATAACATCTGGCTCCAACTCGGGGACATGTGCTCATCGTAGAGCGCATGAGAACCTCAACATATCTGGCATAACATGTTTACCTTCTTGATATCAATAGAAACATCATTAACCAACTGGGGTGGTAATGCCACCGCAACATATATATATATATAGAGAGAGAGAGAGAGAGAGAGAAAGAGAGAGACTGAAATAAAGCAATCATAAATGTAAATATAAAGCAGACTAATTACCTGTACTTACCTGTTGACTGGATGTTGGGTGTAATCAAACAACCAGTAAATCCAATCCAACAACGTCCCACGATACTTTCCTTTGTGATTCATAATAAAACAAAATAGAGATAAGTCAAGCACAAAAATGACATGGGTTAGAACATATATCATATCATCGGAACTCACATAGACTAACTCATGGAGGCGGGTGGGAGGGATAAAATCATGCCACGTCAATCTCTGATGAAAGTGCTCAATCCACTTCAGGAAGGGGTCATTAAAATTCCAAGGTTCAGAATACCGAATCAACAGGTCTGCAATCTGGCTACCTGGGACGTCCTCGCACTATAAAGGGACTGACAAGAATCTGGCAGATGACTGACAAACTCTCAAGGGAAATTTGAAACAGTGAGATGATAGATTTAAACCTGTAGTATTCAACCAACCCATGGACTCTAGCGTTTGCCCTTGGGGAAACTCAACATCAAAAACATACTCCCCAACCACACCTCTGGAGACACAACAAATTAAAGTAATCGAAGGTGGCCTGGGGGTATTGTCACAAGGATATTTCTTTAGGTCAAGAAGGTCCTTACTTCTATCGAAACCTAAGCACAACAGTGGTTGACAATCATCTTCAAGTAAAGAATCTAGGTGCTCAGAGGAGTACTCATAAACATCCTCAAGGTAAGATTGAAAGCTACCAGGAAAACAAGGTACTAGGACTTCCTTGGGTGTTTGAAAAGTATTGGTAAAAATTTCATCTCTTTGTTGCCACTGGTCAAGAATCTGCGGTGATGATTGTAAAGGCAACATTTGGAAATGACTCTCAATGTCATAGATGGGATCCACATGATAACCAACTATATCCCACCTATGTCTTCCAACATGTATGAACTCATCAATGTTATCAACTATGCTAGTATCAGTGTCATAACATGTTGGGCTTGAAGAATTCAAAGACACATTTATATCCTCCTCATTTCCCTCATCATAAAGTAGGGCACCATCAAAATCTTGGGGAGGAGGGAAACTTATTAGATGTGATGCTAGTGGTTGTAAGATTATAATACCATCTTCTAGCATTTCCATGCAGAGTGGCAGAGAAGAGTTTCATTGCCAAGTCTTTTGTATCATTACCGATAGCGTGGTGTTGAAAGAAAGCCCAAAAATTATTCATGTGATAGTCGGGTCTTTCTCCATCACTACCAATGAATCTAGGGAGCCATTTTTCATATTTTGGGGGCATTTGTCTAGGGTATCCAGGGATTTTACTCATGTCTAAAGGCTTTTAGATTCTCCGATCCCATTGTGAAGTCATAGTTGGCTTCATCATCAGTCGAGTTGCCAGATAATTTTCTTGAAACTATCAAAACATAACGGAAAACACCCTAAGTGGAGTCGCCAGGTAAGCTTGTAAGATAGAGACTCTAGAGGCAAGGCTTACTGAAAATTTTCGTCTTTGAGGAAGGTTTGACTCAGTGTTCCCCGGCAACGGCACCAAAATGTTATCGCACAGTTTGTAGCTAGGATAGTAAATGGATGAAGAGTAGTCAAACTGGTGTAACTGGTACCTATCCCACCCAATGTCACCTCAATGGGATGGTTCTTTATTTTTAGGGAGGTAAGGCCCAAGGGAGACGTCCTCGGTGACCTGTGGTTTTGAGAAGGCAAAGGATTGTAAGACAAAGATAAGTTTCCCCCCTCACAAGTCACCACCGAGTAGATAGTCCGGCTAACAACCAATAATAAAGTATAACCCCAAAAAGAGAGATACACCTGCCTGAGAAAAAGCAACAAGAAACTAATATATGCAAGCTTTCTCACTTGGTTAGTACTTCATATAATAATGACTATCTGATACATACATAGGCAATCGAAAATTAAATATTGACGAAGTCAATGTTTATAAAATAGCAATGATAATAAATGTCACTTTTTCAATAAATGTTGAGAAAATGTGGCATCCAATGTAACAATCAACACTTAATTCAATTAATGCCTTCAAAACCACCATTCAATTGCTTATAAGAGAAACATTAGTTGCACAAATGATATTAATAGCAAGAGATGATGGCAGCAGTAGATTAGCAATGTTAGTTTCTAAGCTAGGGTTTCATTCAAAGTTTTGAGAGTTGTTTTGATCATAACATTCACAAGCTCGGTCTTAGATCAGTGCGTTTCCAGGGTTAATGGAGTCAAAAGGAGGATGCAGGAGCTGAAGGATCAAGAAGATAGTAAAGCTAAGGATTGGAAGGTGAAGCTTTGAGGTGTTGCTATGGAAAGGCCTCAAAGTCAAAACCCTAGGGGAGAGAGGCTCACTTTGTTGTAGGGGAACTAGGCCTCAGTTCTCTCTCCTCCTTCCTTAACTCAATGGAAAAACTGCTAGCACATGAAAAGGGATAAAACTAAGACAAGAGGATTTGCAAGGCAACGTGTTGCTATGGCAAGGCTTTACCAGCAAACCCTAGAAAAACGGCTCATCAAGGTGTAGTTGAACTAGACCCTGATGCGTCTTATTCTTCTTTTCTCAGAGAAGTAAAATGGCTAGTAAATTAAGAGGGTGGAAAGAGTGTAGCTAAGGCTAGCCTCAATTCTCTTCAGCATGAAAGAGTAGAGTGTTTCTAGGGAAAGTCTCTATCTCACTTTAGCAAATAAAATGGATAAAAATCTTGACGAGGACATGAGACAAGGATGCACAATGTGTGCTTGTCCCCTAGGGTTTATTCAACAAATTATAACCATAAATGCAAGATAAATAAAACTACAACCATTCAATTAAGAAGTTTTGCAGAAATTTACTTACATTTAACCAAGAAATCAAGTAGCAAACCCTAATTGTAACACCTTCCACCAAGAGAAATGCCAAAATATGCCAAGAAAATCTTCCTTCAACAAATGCACCTCACTGTTTCAGCCAAAACCCTAGAATAGGGCACAAATTTCAGACCTCACTAATGAGTGAGTGAGAGATCATGAAAAACTGAGAGTAAAAACCCTCAATTTATACTATACCATGACCTAATTTCACTTTTAGGTCATAAAAAGGACGACAAGGCCAAAATACTAAAAATCATATTGTTTTACATTAAATGTTCAAAATAAAACCCTAATAAATCTAAATAGAGATGTCATGGCCGTTTCAGGGAGACGTTAGCCCCTTCTAGGGAAAATGAGGCATCTTGGAGCAAAATGTTAGCCCTCCTTGGGCTTCTCCAACCTACCACACGTGCCAACATTGCCAAATCTGCCTCCCAAGACGTCCATAAGGCTGGATGACATCATTATCATCATGAATGACATCTTAGGCCTTCCAAGGCCAACGTTCCACTGAAAAAAGGCCAATCCCCCTAGGTCAAGCTCTGCCAAGGTGCCTCTGGTGGAACGTCCTCCTCTACTCTGGTGCAAAACCCCTGATCCATCTATGTCTTGTCTCTGCCCCCTGATGGGGTCTCAGCATCCACCTGATGGGATATTTATCCCTGTGGAGCTTCGAACTGATCATCTCCCCATGTGTATCGGTCCAAATGGTACTTGTCCGTCGGGCATGATCCTGCACATCAACAGCTACGCCCGCCATGGGCTCATCGGTCACAAGGATAATATCAATTTCAATCACATCTCATCATCAATATTATTAAACATGTGCATAAAATCCCTAATACATCAATCAAAATCTCAAGGACATTACACAAGCCTGCAATACAAATTTGGAGAAAATGACAGAGGTGTCCTATTGGGCTAGCATCCACTGGAAGAGGAAAGTTTCTGGAAGAGACCTCATACAAGCCATGCAAGTGGGTGATGTGGTCAAGGGATGTCCAAGCAATTGGGTGCAATGAGGGTAGAGGATGCAAATCTTTACCTGTGGGTTCCTTTGTAGAAGGCGAGTTGCACCTATCCTGGATGCAATTTTTTCCAAGCCCATTCATGCCTTTTATTCTTACTTTTTATTCTTTTATTTTCATATTTATTTTTTCTTCAAGAGGATAATCAGGGGACATTGCTCTTGCGTGGTGACCAGTGGTGACATCATTACCCACAAGTACTTTCACAAAAATGAGAAGGTTGGCTCGTGATGAGATCCCCTTTCCCTTGGCCATGCAACCAAGAGTCATTACCCTCGCGTGGTAACCAGTCGATGGTATTTTCATACTGCTAGGTACCCATTGACCTAATAGTATGGCTTGTGATGAGACCCCCTATCCTCTTATCAGGTCTTGTTTTATTATTTTTATCGGTCCCTCTTGTTTCTTGCTAAGAAGCCTTTTATTTCTCTCTCAGGGATCCCTGGGCGAATCATCTCGAGGTTTTATTCTTAGGATGTTATATTTTACCATATTTCTTTTACCTTTTGGGTCCTTAGCCCTTCTTCCCACGAGATAAGGTGCATTCCTGAAAATAGGTCAACCAAGTGCCCGGACAAGTGTAATGGGGCAAATGAGCAGGAAGCAAGATGAAAAAGTGGATCTATGATGGGAGTGGATGATGGATTTTCAGAAATCCTCCCAATGGCAAACCAAACCCTATAGACACAGGCTTACTAGAGCATCTTGTCAATCCCCCCAGACATGGTCAAGTGGGCAAGTATAAGATCCAAGAATTTGTTAGAAATAAAAGTAATCAGTTGCACATATTCAAGGGTTTTGATGATCAAAGTGACACATACCATGATACCCGGACTCGTTACCTCATGGAGAAAGAACCATCTCTGACACAAGACCAAGTCGATGGTGATGGATGTTGTTGTTGCTGACAAGATAGAGGTGTTGAAAGGAAGAAAAGGTGGGCCCTCCGGGGCCATGCTAAAGTCGATCTGGCTCTCGGTACACCATGTCTAGGACCTGTGGGCCTCAAGACATGATCTCCTAGTTATCCCTAAAAGTGGGGGATAACATCTGGCTCCAACTCGGGGACATGTGATCATCATAGATCGCATGAGAACCTTAGCATCTCTAGCATAACCTGTTTACCTGCTTGATCTCAATAGCAACATCAGTAACCAATTGGGGTGGTAATGCCACCCCAACATATATATATACTGAAATAAAGAAACCATAAACGCAAATATAAAGCAAACTACTTACCTGTTGGCCAAAAGTTGGGTGTAGTCAAACAACCAGTAAAGCCAATCCAGCAACGTCCCACGATACCTGCCTTTGTGCTTCATCATAAACCAAAATAGTGATAATTCAAGCACAAAATTGACATGGGTTAGAACATATATCATATCATCAGAACTCACATAGTCTAGCTCATGGAGGCGGGTGGCAGGGATAAAATCATGCCACGTCAATCTCTGATGAAAGTGCTCAATCCACTTCAGGAAGGGGTCATGAAAAGTCCAAGGTTCAGAATACCGACTCAACAGGTCTACAATTTGGCTACCCAGGAAGTCCTCGCACTCTCATGGGACTGACAAGAATTGGCAGATGACTGGAAAACTCTCAAGGGAAAGTTGAAACACTGAGATGACAAACTTAAAATTTTAGTATTCAACCAACCCTTGGACTCTAGGGTTTTCCCCAGGGAAAACTCAACATCAAAAACATACTCCCCAACCACATATTTCGAGACACAACAAAGTAAAGTAATTGAAGATGGCCCGGGGGTGTTGTCACAAGGATGTTTCTTTAGGTCAAGAAGGTCCTTACTTCTATCGAAACCTAAGCACAACGGTGGTTGACAATCATCTTCGAGGAAAGAATCTAGGTGCTTAGAGGAGTACTCATCAACATCCTCAAGGTAAGACTGAAATCTATCAGGAAAACAAGGTACCAGGTCTTCCTTGGCTGTTTGAAAAGTATTGGTAAAAATTTCATCTCTTTGTTGCCAAGACAAGGATAAGTTCCCCCCCTCACAAGTCACCACCGAGCAGATAGTTCAGCTAATAGCCAATAATAAAGTATAACCCCAAAAAGAGAGATACACATGCCCAAGACAAAGCAAAAAGAAAATTATATATGCAAGCTTTCTCACTTGGTTAGTACTTCATATAATAATGACTATCTGATACATACATAGGCAATTGAAAAGTAAATATTGACGAAGTCAATGTTTATAAAATAGCAATGATAATAAATGTCACTTCTTCAATAAATGTTGAGAAAATGCGACATCCAATGTAACAATCAACACTTAATTCAATTAATGCCTTCAAACCACCATTCAAGCTTATAAGAGAAACATTAGTTGCACAAATGATATTAATAGCAAGAGATGATGGAAGCAGTAGATTAGCAAGGTTAGTTTCTAAGATAGGGTTAGTATTTAGGGTTTCATTCAAATTTTTGAGAGTTGTTTTGATCATAACATTCACAAGCTCGGTCTTAGATCAATGTGTTTCCAGGGTTAATGGAGTCAAAAGGAGGACACAGGAGCTGAAGGATCAAGAAGATAGTAAAGTTAAGGACTGGAAGGTGAAGCTTTGAGGTGTTGCTATGGCAAGGCCTCAAAGTCAAAACCCTAGGGAAGAGAGGCTCCCTTTGGTGTAGGGGAACTAGGCCTCATTTCTCTTTCCTCCTTTAACTCAATGGAAAAACAGCTAGCATGGGAAAAGGGATAAAACTAAGACAGGAGGATTTGCAAGGCAACGTGTTGCTATGGCAAGGCTTTATCGGAAAACCCTAGAAAAATGTATCATCAAGGTGTAGTTGAACTAGGCCCTGATGCATCTTCTTATTCTTAGCTCAGAGAAGTAAAACGAATAACAAATGAAGAGGGGGGAAAGAGTGTAGCTAAGGCTAGGCTCAATCCTCTTCAGCATGAAAGAGTAGAGTGTTGCTAGGGCAAGGCTCTATCTCACTTCAGCAAATAAAATGGCTAAAAATTTTGACGGGGACATGAGACAAGGACCTATAATGTGTGCTTGTCCCCTAAGTTTTATTCAACAAATTATATCCATAAATGAAAGAGAAATAAAACTACAACCATTCAATTAAGAAGTTTTGCAGAAATTTACTTACATTTAACCAAGAAATCAAGTAGCAAACCCTAGTTGTAACACCTTCCACCAAGAGAAATGCCAAAATATATCAAGAACATATCCATTCAACAAATGTGCCTCACTATTTCAGCCAAAACCCTAGAATAGGGCGCAAATTTCAGACCTCACTAATGAGTAAAAACCCTCAATTTATACTGTACCATGACCTAATTTCACTTTCAGGTCATAAAAAGGTCGACAAGGCCAAAATACTAAAAATCATAATGTTTTACATTAAATGTTCAAAATTAAAACCTAATCAAGATAAAGAGAGACGTCATGCCCCTTTCAGGGAGACTTTATCCCCTTCTAGGGAAAATGGGGCGTCCTGGAGAAAAATGTTATCCCTCCTTGGGCTTCTCCAACCTACCACACGTGCCAACACTGCCAAATATGCCTCCCAAGACATCCATAAGGCTGGATGATGTCATGATCATCATGGGTGACGTCCTAGGCCCTTCCAAGGCACACGTTCCACTGAAAAGGGTCCAATCCCCCTAGGTCAAGCTCTGCCAAGGTGCCTCTGGTGGAAAGTCCTCCTCTAGTCCAGTGCAAAACCCCTGATCCATATTTGTCCTGTCTCTACCCCGTGATGGGGTCTCAGCATCCACCTGATGGGATCTTCAGCCCCATGGAGGTCTGAACTGATCATCTCCCCATGTGTATTGGTCTAAATGGTACCTGTCTGTCGGGCATGATCTTTCACATCAACAACTACACCCTCCATGGGCTCATCAGTCACAAGGATCATAGCAATGGAAATCACATCTCATCTTCAATATTATTAAACACGTGCATAAAATCCCTAACACATCAGTCAAAATCTCAAGGACATTACACAAGCCTACAATACAAATTTGGAGAAAATGACAAGGTGTCCTATTAGGCTAGTGTCCCGTGGAAGAGGAAAGTTTTCGGAAGAGACCTCATCCAAGCCATGCAAGTGGGTGATGTGGTCAAGGGATGTCCAAGCAGGTGGGTGTAGTGAGGGCAGAGGATGCAAAGCTTTACCTGTGAGTGCCTTTGTAGAAGGCGAGCTGCACCTATCTTGGATGCAAATTTTTCCAAGACCATTCATGCCTTTTATTCTTACTTTTTATTCTTTTATTTTCATATTGTTTTTTTTTTCAAGAGGCTAATCAGGGGACACTGCCCTGACGTGGTGACCAGTGGTGACAGCGTTACCCACAAGTACTTTCACAGAAATGAGAAGGTTGGCTCGTGATGAGACCCCCTTTCCCTTGGCCATGCAACCAAGATTCACTACCCTGACGTGGAAACCAGTTGGTGGTAATGTCATATTGCTAGGTACACATGGACCTAATAGGGTGGCTCGTGATGAGACCCCCTATCCTCTGATCGGGTCTTGTTTTATTGTTTTTACGGGTCCCTCTTTTTTCTTCCTAAGAAGCCTTTTATTTCTTTATCAGGGATCCTTGGGTGAAGCATCTCGAGGTTTTATTCTTAGGCTTTTATCTTTTACCATCTTGATTTTACCTTTTGGGTCTGTAGCCCCTTCTTCCCATGAGATAAGGTGCAATCCTGAAAATAGGTCAACCAACTGCCCGGACAAGTGTAATGGGGTAGATGAGCGGGAAGCAAGATGAAAAAGTGGAGCTATGAGAGGAGCGGATGATGGATTTTCGTAAATCCCCCCAGTGGAAAACCAAAACCTATGGACACAGGCTTACTAGGGCATCTTGTCAATCCCCCCGGACATGGTCAAGTGGGAAAGTATAAGATCCAATCATTTGTTAGAAATAAAAGTAATCATATGCACATATTCAAGGGTTTTGATGATCAAAGTGACACATACCATGATACCCTGACTCATTACATCATGGAGCAAGAACCATCTCTGAAACAAGACCAAGCCAATGGTGATGAATGTTGTTGTTGTTGACATGATAGAGGCACTAAAAGGAATAAAAGGTGGGCCCTCCAGGGCCATGCTAAATTCGATCCGTCTCTTGGTACTCCATGTCTAGGACATGTGGGCCTCAAGACATGATCTCCTAGTTATCCCTAAAAGTGGGGGATAACATCTGGCTCCAACTCGGGGACATGTGCTCATCGTAGAGTGCATGAGAACCTCAACATCTCTGGCATAACCTCTTTACCTTATTGATATCAATAGCAACATCAGTAACCAATTGGGGTGGTAATTCCACCCCAGAATATATNGAGAGAGAGAGAGAGAGAGAGAGACTGAAATAAAGCAATCATAAATGTAAATATAAAGCAGACTACTTACCTGTTGACTGGACGTTGGGTGTAATCAAACAACCAGTAAAGCCAATCCAACAATGTCCCACGATACCTGCCTTTGTGCTTCATCATAAACCAAAATAGAGATAAGTCAAGCACAAAAACGACGGGGTTAGAACATATATCATATCATCGGAACTCACATAGTATAACTCATGGAGGTGGGTGGGAGGGATAAAATCATGCCACGTCAATCTCTGATGAAAGTGCTCAATCCACTTCAGGAAGGGGTCATGAAAAGTCCAAGGTTCAGAATACCGACTCAATAGGTCTGCAATCTGGCTACCCGGGACATCCTCACACTCTAAAGGGACTGACAAGAATCTGGCAGATGACTGGCAAACTCTCAAGGGAAATTTGAAACACTAAAATGATATATTTAAACATGTATTATTCAACCAACCCTTGGACTCTAGGGTTTTCCCCTGGGGAAACTCAACATCAAAAACATACTCCCCAACCACACCTCTGGAGACACAACAAATTAAAGTAATCGGAGGTGGCCTGGGGGTGTTGTCACAAGGATATTTATTTAGGTCAAGAAGGTCCTTACTTCTATCGAAACCTGAGAACAACAGTGGTTGACAATCATCTTCAAGGAAAGAATCTAGGCGCTCAGAGGAGTACTCATCAACATCCCCAAGGTAAGACTGAAAGCTACCAGGAAAACAAGGTACTAGGTCTTCCTTGGGTGTTTGAAAACTATTGGTAAAAAATTCATCTATTTGTTGCCACTGGTCAAGAATCTACGGTGATGATTGTAAAGGCAACATTTGGAAATGACTCTCAATGTCATAGATGGGATCCACATCATAAACAACTATATCCCACCTATGTCTTCCAACATGTATGAACTCGTCAATGTTATCAACTATGTCAGTATCAGTGTCATAACATGTTGGGCTTGAAGAATTCAAAGACACATTTATCTCCTCCTCATTTCCCTCATCATAAAGTAGAGCACCATCAAAATATTGGGGAGGAGGGAAACTTATTAGATGTGATGCTAGTGGTTGTAAGATTATCATACCATCTTCTAGCATTTCCATGCAGAGTGGCAGAGAAGAGTTTCATTACCAAGTCTTATGTATCATCACCGATAGGGTGGTGTTGAAAGAAAGCCCAAAAATTACTCATGTGATAGTCGGGTCTTTCTCCATCACTACCAATGAATCTAGGGAGCCATTTTTCATATTTTGGGGAAATTTGTCTAGGGTATCCCGGGATTTTACTCATGTCTAAAGGCGTGTAGTTTCCCCGATCCCATTGTGAGGTCATAGTTGGCTTCGTCATCAGTGGAGTTGCCAGATAATTTTCTTGAAACTATCAAAAGATAAGGGAAAACACCCTAAGTGGAGTCGCCAGGTAAGCTTGTAAGATAGAGACTCTAGAGGCAAGGCTTACCGAAAATTTTCCGTCTTTGAGGAAGGTTTGACTCAGTGTTCCCCAGCAACGGTGCCAAAATGTTATCGCGTAGTTTGTAGCTAGGATAGTAAATGGATGAAGAGTAGTCAAACTGGCATAAATGGAACCTATCCCACCCAATGACACCTCAATGGGATGGTTCTTTCTCTTTAGGGAGGTAAGGCCCGGAGGAGACGTCCCCGGTGACCTGGGGTTTTGAGAAGGAAAAGGATTGTAAGAAAAAGATAAGTTTCCCCCCTCACAAGTCACCACCGAGTAGATAGTCCGGCTAACAACCAATAATAAAGTATAACCCCAAAAAGAGAGATACACCTGTCTGAGACAAAGCAACAAGAAACTGATATATGCAATATTTCTCACTTGCTTAGTACTTCATATAATAATGACTATCTGATACATACATAGGCAATTGAAAAGTAAATATTGACGAAGTCAATGTTTATAAAATAGCAATGATAATAAATGTCACTTCTTCAATAAATGTTGAGAAAATGTGGCATCCAATGTAACAATCAACACTTAATTCAATTAATGCCTTCAAAACCACCATTCAATTGCTTATAAGAGAAACATTAGTTGCACAAATGATATTAATAACAAGAGATGACGACAGCAGTATATTAGCAATGTTAGTTTCTAAGCTAGGGATAGTAGTTAGGGTTTCATTCAAAGTTTTGAGAGTTGTTTTGATCATAACATTCACAAGCTTGGTCTTAGATCAATGTGTTTCCAGGGTTAATGGAGTCAAAAGGAGGACGCAGGATCTGAAGGATCAAGAAGATAGTAAAGCTAAGGATTGGAAGGTGAAGCTTTGAAGTGTTGCTATGGCAAGGCCTCAAAGTCAAAACCCTAGGGGAGAGAGTCTCACTTTGTTGTAGGGGAACTAGGCCTCGGTTCTCTCTCCTCCTTCCTTAACTCAATGGAAAAACTGCTAGCACAGGAAAAGGGATAAAACTAAGACAAGAGGATTTGCAAGGCAACGTGTTGCTATGGCAAGGCTTTACCAGCAAACCCTAGAAAAACGGCTCATCAAGGT
>SNQJ01S0147813.1:0-23683 GCA_010110895.2 Picea sitchensis
GAGGACAACTGAGTTTTCACATCCTGGATAATCTCCTTGTTGTTTCCTACCAGCAACATGTCATCCACTTACAAGACCAAATAAATCAAATGATCACCAATTAATTTAAAATACAAACTGTGATCCTCTTTGCTTCTTATGAATCCAAGTCCCAACATATAAGTATCAAATTTTTTATACCACATCCTTGGTGATTGTTTTAAACCATATAGTGACTTTTTCATCTTGCATAACAACTTCTTGTTTTCCTTCACGACAAAGCCTTCTAGACGCTTCATATATATTTCTTCTTCCAGATCCCCATGTAGGAATGTTGTCTTCACATCCATTTGTTCTACTTCAAAATAAAATGAAGCTACAACAGATAACATAAATATTATAGAAGTTAACTTGGAAACATGAGACAAAATCTTACCAAAATCAATTCCCTCAACCTGGGAATAACCCTTTTATACTAGCCGAGCTTTGTATTTCTCCACTTTGCCTTCTGCATTCAGCTTCCTTTTAAACACACATTTTCTTCCAATGGGATTTCTTCCAGTTGGCAACTCCACTAGATCCCAAGTCTCATTCTTATCCAAGGCTTCCATTTCTTCATCCATGGCCTTTTCCCATAGCTTTCCATCCTCTTAATCCACTACCTCCCTGAAAGTTCTAGGATCGTCATCAGTAATAGACAAAGAAAAATTTGAATGGAAATCAGATGGAGTATACATTTCCGATAGCCTTATTTCTCAAACCGATCTCCTGAATACTGGAGTATGAGGATCTTCTTCTTCTTATTCATGTTCTTCTGTAGAGTTTGATTCATCATCCTTTAAATCAAACTCTATTTTCTTTGGTTCTTCCTTACTTGGTAGGATTGCTTGTTTAACAACATCCTTCATTTCTCTAAATACCACATCTGAGTTATACACAGCCTTAGTTTTGGGTTGAAAATCTTATAACCTTTGAGACCATGGTATACCCAATAACGATACACTTTTCAGACTTCTTACCTAGATTATTCATGTTTTCCTTTGGAAAATGAAAATAGGCATCACATCCAAATACCATGGATATGAGAGAGGTTTCTTACCGACCCATACCTCTTGTGGAGTCTTTCATCCAACAACATTGAGGGTGATATGTTGACCACGTAATGCAGTACCCACTACCTCTGCCTACAATTCTTGTCCCCTAATGGAGCTACCATTGAGCATGCATCTTTATTTTTCCATGACATCTTGTTTCATCCTTTCTACAACTCCATTTTTGGAGGTGTATATGGAGTATTCTACCTTTCATACCACACTACTTACATAATTCTTCAATTTAATTCCCGTAGAACTCTTCGCCGTTATTTGTCTTCAACACCTTAATTATTTTTCTCCATTTGATTCTCAACCAAGAGCCTTAAACTCTTTAAATTTTTCAAACGCTTTAGATTTCTTCACGAGTATATCCAAGTATTCTCGAGGAGAATCATATAAATGAGACATAATTACCACGAGATGTTTCCAATGATGGAGGCCGACCGCAGGTCCAAACACATCTGCTTAATGAGCTTCGGCGTAAATTCACCTTCCGTTGCACAGGAGGAATGTTACTCCTACTTCCCATATACACAATGTTCACCGTAGAAATCAAAAGTAGTTATCATACAGCTAACCAATACCTTTATTGTTTACTAATTGAATCCCCTTCTCTTCGATATGTCTCGATCTTTGATGCCACAACATAACCTTTTCTCGGAGATTGCTGTAGGAGCACTTTCTTCTTCAACTCCAATATCAGAACAATGGAACTATTACACTCATCACTAATTAGTGCTTCCTTTCATCTTATACAAGATTTCCAAACCGAACTCCTTCAACAACACCGAACTATCCTGAACCATCCTGTAGGTTTTCCTTTTCAAATATTGTTTTTACCCCACCGTAAATCATTTCTTACAAAATCAAATTCATGAAACACGGGATATGCAGAACACCGGTAGTGTTCTAATCCTTCCATCTATGAAGAGCCTCAACTTGAATTTTACTCATCCTATGATTTTGGTTGTAGAGTCATCACCTAAGAAAACATTACCTCCATACCTTTCATATTCAAGAACCACTCCTTGTGGGGAGTCATGTGAAAGGATGTGTCTGAGTCAATCAACTATGCCTCGTGATCTGCATGTGTTTTTTAAGAATCCAAGTACACATCCCTCCTTCCTATGAGGAGGTATTTTCTTACGTAGAGGATGTTTTGCCAATTCATATCCCTTCTTTTCTCAACTTTGTATCTGTTAGCACTCTGTAAATTTTGTGCGGATGAATGGAAAAGCAGCCGGAGGTAACTTCAGCCTCAACCTACTTTGGGAAGAAGCACTAGCTTGCTCAACTCAGAGAAGACTCTCTGATGTCACTTGATGTTTCTTTGCAAATTGGTGGCTAGATTTGGTTTGTTTTGGGGTTTTAATAAAGTTGTTGGCAGGAAGGGGAGACACTTTGGGCTATGGAGTCAAAATTATGAAATTGAGATAGAAACATTGGCAGCTGTAAGTCTCAAAGATAAAGGCTAAATGAGGGAAATGAATCCCCAGTTTATAGCAGTTTAATTAGAGTGGTAAGAGGAAGAGAAAACAAATAACTACAATAAAAGCACCAACTTGGATAGATTCTGATTAAGTTAAGAAGAAACATACACAATTGTGCTTAAATCAAGAGGATCAAATGATGGAGTTCTGAATTTTGACTCTCCAATTTAAGCAGAAGAAAAATGTTATATGGAATAGAAGATCGGAAACACATCTGATGAGAGAAAACTCATATCACCACCATTAGAGATCTTTTCATAGGACTGGAATTTGCTACATATTCAATTCATTGAAGAATACAATGAAGTTCAGAATAATAGCTTGAGGTGTTCCCTTGCACTTATGCATGCCATTAATACACTCAGACCTCTAATACTTATACAATTAGAGTTCCTTCAATGTGTAACTGATTACAAAGCTGAGTAGTAGGTTGACTTCTCTGATGATTACAAATGAGTTTAAAAAAAGCGTTTCATGATCCACAGGATTCCTCGACCTCCGACTCCTTCCTGCGCCGCGTTCTCTTTGAAATTTCCTTATACTCTTTCAAATTTGAAATCCCTATCCATATTCTCATTAAATATTTGGGGATAATATATTTGAAATAAAAATAGTTCCCAAATATTTTCTATCCTGTAAAATTAAATTTCCATAATTTAATTCATGCTCGTGGTTTTTATAACCATGTCTTGTTTGCCCAATTCACCATTTCATTGTAAAAAACATTTACTGTTACCATTTCCACATAATAAAAAACATTTACTTTGTAATTTTTTTCCAATTTATTCACTGTGAAAAACATTTACTGTGTGTTTTCCAGTTTACCGTCTTTGGTAAAATACATTTTATCTTCTTCTTTTACTTCTGTAAAATTTTTGGATAAAAGAATTATCAAGTCTTCCTCACGTGCATCTTCCATTTAAATATTTTCCATGGAAATAAACATTAATGTCTTTAATTTGTAAAACTTAAATCTTACCTCAGTAAAACCTTTTCACCGTGAGGAGGAATTTCATTTATTATAAATTCCATAATTGTTGTTGAAATGCACTCTTGGAAAAATGTTGCACATTAAACATATGATAAATGGTGAATTTATTACATCGGGCTTTGGATAGAGTGGTTTAATCTAAACTTCTTTTACCTCCGATGTGATCCATGTAAAATGCGTGTCCATAAAATAAACCATGGTCACACCACCCCGCCTTCACATGAATTAACCTCCTATCCTATTTCAATCCCGATGTATGTGTGCCCTTCATCCAACCTTTGAATTTTCCATATTGTAAATTGAGATTAGTGCCCATGATATGATTTGATGATTCCGAAAATTAAATATTGGATTAAATATTAATATAAATATTTTGGATAGGACTTTGGGCATATGAGTCTGTACATGACTTTGTGGATGGGATTAGGGTGTTTAATAAAGGAATATTTTTTATTTTCAGGAATATGAATATAAGGGTAAAAATGATTGAAGTGATGGAACTAAGGGATTTAGCTAAGAATTAAGGCTAGGTATAAACTTTGGATATTTGCCAACTTTTGACTAGTGGATTACATGATTGTTTTGGATTGTTGCTTGGTGGCTACTCTCTTTCCAGGAGACTTGGCCGGAGTTGGTGAAAAGTCTTAAAATGGAGTGGAAAGATAACCCTGAGGATAAAGGCTGCTGGAAAAATAATATGCAAATTAGCAGGTGATAATACCATCAACTTATGATATCGGGGGTTGGAAAAAGCGGTTTTGAGTAGACCGATTTTAAACCTGATGTACCTCTGGTGTCGCCACGCGTCCTGGCTCATGAAGTGATTATTTTTCCCGACCCACTCTCACGTAATTAAACCTCGTGCTATTTCATTGCCCGTTATGGGTCTTGGCCGTTGATCTAGGCTGCTCCATGATCTATGGTCCACTAGGCCCCACCTTTCACGCCTCCTCTATATTGGCCTTCTCCCCACAGGATGGCAGGGGTCCTCCAAATCATGTTGTATCTCTACACTGCTTTATCCCTTTTTCTAAATCTAATTTGTAGTCCATACCAATTGTTATGGAAGTGATACTTAAATCTGTGGGGATTCTATCCTCCAGTGAGTATAAAGAACTCATGGAGCAGATTACCTCATCCATTAGGATACTCCCAAAACATCTGTGTGTACCACTTTCGACCTATCACCGGTGTTTGTTGAAAACCAAATTACGCCTGCTTTATATTAGCGGATCTGAACATTGAATACAACGTGGCCATTTATTACCTGATCTTGGAAATCTAACTGAAAAATGCTTGACCAACCAGCTTATTTTCACACTCCTATCTACTCAAAAACTGTTGAAATGAATACTCAATCTCAAGTGATGCTAAAGTGCCAATGCAATAATCAAAGTGATTGACTTCGTTACTATACTGCTCCCATTTTTCTTAAGCAAGTAGACAAATGTAAACAATGGCGGTTGGAAACAAAGTTTAATCCAAAAGTTGATTTGATGAATGAAACAAACTCCTCCTTCATTGAAGACTGTAATAGTATGGCCACATGATCTTGAAAACCATGAAATTTATTTCTTCTTGATGACAAAAGCAAGGGAAAAAGTCTCTTTCATATAGGTGTTTTTGCTTTCTCTTTTCTTTTGTTTGAGAACATTTTCAAATGAAATGGCAGCAATAGGTTTGTCTAATTCTCCATGCATCTCAACAAAAACATTCATACATTGTTGAACATATTCAAATATGACAGCCTGTATTATCAAGGCTATCCTCTGTTCATCAAACAATTGGTTTCATTAAACACGGATTTTTTTTTTAGGATTGTCATTTTGACTTTCAAACCAATGAATGGAAATAAGTTCTTAGCGATAATATTCTTGCAAATGTGAGAAGCTAACATCATGCACTATTTGACATTTTAGAATTCCCATGGATGCATTTTTAAAACCATGATTTTCAAACAAATCAAATAAAACCACTGCCTCTTCATTTATCTTTACGTGACTACGATTGGAAAGTGGCATACAATGTTTTGTTGCTTCCTAAAACTCTATCATTTGTTTGTTCATTGCTTGATGTTTTCGTGTAGTCACGGTTTAGAATCCTCATCATCTAGGTACTTAAATTTGAACAACCACATCATTCATGGGGGAAGAAAGACAACTTTGAAACACTTTGTCTTCTTGGAAACATTTTTGAATATCTTCGTAAGTTAGGAGAAGAAATGAATTTAACAACAATTTCTTGATCAACTTCATCTTCAACCAAAGGAGGGGATACTATTTGTTGTTGGGTTGAATATTCATTGAGGGATTCTATGATTTCATCATTCATACACTCTTCATTACAAAAACATTTTCAAGTTACTTAACGAAATGTTCACAAGGTCTATGATCTTCATGACACCAAGATGAAGGTTAGATTCTCCCATAATGCTTAAAGAGATGTTATATGGAAATATTTGAAATTATAGGTTACTTTGGTTTTAAATATTCATACCATAAACTTGATTTCCCCTCCAAAGTAGCCATACACATTTTCATCAAACAATCCTCATCAAATTCAACCCCCAACACATATGTGCATGTGAAATCTAATAAAGAGTAAAGAAAACTAACATCATTTCCTTTCCCATGTTTGAATTTAGGCAAATATTTTGCCAATTTATGTGAGGAATAAGATTTGGAAAGACAGGAATATGAGATCGATTCATTGGAGCATACCTTGGAAATATTGAACTCATCTTCGGAAAGTGGAGTCACCAATGATGTTTTGATTTGGATGCATGAAATTAATTGCTTGATGAAAATTTAAAATTTTGGATTCTTCTACGAGTGGAATCAACTTCAAACTGATTTTTTTATGTGTGTGTGTAGATGCATGAAAACAAGGAATACAACCAGTATGTGTCTAAGTGTCTACTTCTCTTAGACCTTTGAACTCAACCATGTCGTTCTTTCCGAAATTTTTTCAATTTAGGTCCCTGGCAGCAATGCAAAATCATTAGCACTCTGTAAAATTTTGTTAATTTGAATAGACAATGACGATGCTTGTTTGAACCTACTTTGCAAATTTGAAGCACTGTACAACTCAACTTCGAGAGAGGGATCTCTTGTGTCGCTTGATGTTTCTTTGGAAATTGGTGGCTATATTTGGTTTGTTTTGGGAGTTTAATAAAGTTGCACAACAGGAAAGGGGAGGAGTACTTTGGGCTATGAGTCAAAATTAGAAATTGAATATAGAAAACATTGGTATATAGAGACTCTCAGAGGATAAAGGATAAATGAGGAAATGAATCCGAGTTATAACTTGAATTTAATCAAATTGGTAAGAGAGAAGAGGAAACAAATAATTGCATCCGAGCATTACATGAATGAATTCTAAATTAGCAAAGAAGAAACATACGGTTGTTAGTAACATTTTCTTGTCACAGGCACAGATAATTCAAGTCTGCAAGTTACCTGGCCTTGCGGCTGAAAGCCGCAGGAAATCTCTTTTCAGGCTTCCAAGCAAGTAAGTTGGAGAAATTATATTGTCGATGGTATATATTCATCCATAAGAGAAGATCGGCGGTTGGTGGGAAATGCGGTTAGCGGAGCTATGCTGAGATTAGCACGATGGATAAGCATGTATTGCATCACCGAGGGAAAGGATAGCGGTTGTCCATCTAAAGGACCGTGGCGAGACCGAATCCGCGATGGCGTTTACAGTTAGGGGAGTTGCAAGGTGGGGAGTTCCATGCCATTCTACGGCAAACTAAAACCGAAGCGAAAGCGCCCCGAGAATGAACCCATGATATCCGCAGGCAGTCTCGACCGTCCATCCAAAAGGAAGCACACAGTGCGCGATTAGGCTCCTACGCCTTTTAGATCCATGTCCCAGCGACTTCGAAGCGCAAGGGGTAGATCCATCATATTCCCGAGGCACGAGGTGCCAAGAGCGTCCAAGACCCAGGCCCACGGCATCATCGGGTAAGAGTTAGGGACCGTCAGATCAGAGAGGGATGTGTGGTGCCTAATTAAGCCATCTCGACATTTCGCTCATGGCCCGGGATAAGAAAGGAGTTAGCTCCTTCATATTCCACAAAGGTACCTTTGAGACCTTCAACCACGGGGGTCCGGCCGAAGTGATCACTTGGGAAATAAAGAGGTGCAAGAGGGGCCAAAGTCAGAAGTTGGGAGGGATCATGCAATCTCAAACACGCCATCACGGATTTGACCCACCGATCCACGGTTTTAACTTGGAGTAAATGAAGAAGGTGGGAAAGTGGATTTGAAACCTCTCCTCCCTTCATTAAGAGATTGCAGGAATTATGGAGGAGATTAAACGGCCGAGTCTTCGAGAGATTCTGTGTACAATTTTTTCCAAAAGAAACCGCAGCAGAGTCGACCTTCAACCATAGAGATGCGCACCGCATCGACACTTAATGGCTCGGATACCCCTTCTTAGGGCGCCTTGATTAAGGAGGTCAATACGACGGAAGGATATCCGTCAGAATTTGGTTGAAGGGACATGAAGCCTTGGATGGTAGCGAAACGCATGCATTGGCGGTACGATGGCAGGCCTGAGTTTTGTATTTTAGCAATGATGATGGTTGAGCAAGGATCCGTTAGCAAAACTTTATTGAAGCATTGTTATTCTGGTTATACATGGACTCTTGAGACTTCTTGCCTTAGAATGTCAGTTTCTTTCAACGTCTTTGTTTACTCTGTATTAGAGCAGCTCGGATTTGGAGGATCCAGTCGGGTTGTAGGTATTATAGGATGATGTAGGTTGGATCAACGTAACGGTCGCATTGTTTCTAATCAGTCTTGTGATTTTCTCAATGCGAATGACTTGGAATTGGAGGATCCGTTCGAGCTGTAGCTATTATAGGAAGATGTAGGTTGGATCAACAACGGTCACATTGTTTCTAATTGGTCTCTGTGTTTTTCTTAGCACTTAATGAATTGGAATTGGAGGATCAGTCAAGTCCCCTTGAAAGTTCTCAAAGCCACGAACTAAGGATCTTGCATTCAATTTTTTCTTCCTCAAGCTGTTGAAAGGCCTGTTGCCTGGGGTATTTTCTCACTCTTCTTACCAAGTCTTCAACCTATTCATCTTTTAGAAACTCTTGGCCAGAAGTTAGATCAAGACCTCCTTTGTTCCTTGCATGCCGGACCCTGTCCTTGAGTTTGAGTGATATCTTCACGAGTCTCTATCCATTTGATCACCCATTAAAATCTATCATGACATAAAAGCGATAGGCGTTAGGCTCACCTCTGCTAGTAATCGAGTGACTTGATGCTAACGGTTAAATTGCTTACAAGACAAGAGCATCCAAATGATGAATTAAAGGGCCTTTAACTCTCCAATTTAAACAAAATAAAAATGTATATGGAATAAATATCACAGAAACACATACAATAAGTGAAATAAAACTCATATCACCACCATTAGAATCTTTCATAGAGACTTCAAAGGCATTTGCATATATATTCAATTCATCCTGTAAATTACAGTGATTCAGAACAGCCAGAACTCGCCCTTGCACTTATACCCACCATTATTCCTCAAAACCTCTAATACTTATACAATTCAAAGTTCGGTGCCTGGCGATTATGTAGAAATGAAATGGTTAAGCTTCTGATGATTACAAATAGCGGTTTTGAAGAGAAAAAAGCGTTTCATGATCCACAACGATTCCTCGACACTCCACCTCTTTCTGCATATACGCGTTCTCTTTGGGGAATTTATACTCTCTCAAATTTAATCCCATTTATCATATTCTCATTAAATATGCGGGAGATAATATGTTGAATAAAATAATTCCCAAATATTTTTCTATCGGGTAGAATTAAATTTCAATGAATTTAATTCTTTTAAAACCATGTCTTGTTCACCATTTCAGTGTAAAAAACATTTATTGTTACCATTTCTAAAACATTCTTTGATAACGTTTTCCAATTTACGTTTCATTGTGAAGAAACATTCGTGGTAGTTTTTCCGGACATCGTCTTTGGGAAAATACCTTTTATCTTCTTCTTTTACTTCTGTAAATCTTTGGATAAAAGAATTATCAAGTTTACATACATCTTCCATTTAAATATTTTGCATGGAAATAAACAAGCGTGTGTATTTAATTTGTAGAAACTTAAATCTTCTCAAGTAAACCTTTTCACCATGAGGAGGAATTTCATTTATTAGAAATTCCATATTTGTTGATGAAATGCACTCCTGGAAAAATGTTGCACATTAAACATATGATAAATGGTGCATTTTATTACACATGAACTTTGGTTTAGATGGTTTAATCAAATATGCGCCTTCACATGAGTAATATACTTTCCAATCCATAAATTAAATGTGGATTAAATATTAATATAATGTTGCAATAGTAATAATAAACCCCATTTTTCTATTTTCTCAGGACTTTGGACATATGAGGCAACACATGACTTTGTGGATAGGATTAGGGTGCTTAATAAAGGAATATTTTTATTTTCAACAAGAATATAAAAATAAGCGTAAAAATCAATGAAGTGATGGAACCAAGGGATTTAGATAAGAATTAAGGCTAGGTATGGGCTTGGGATATTTCATGATTTTTGCTCATGGAGTACATGACCATTTTGGATGATCCATTGGGTGAAGTTTAGGTGATGGAACTTTGACGAAGTTGGTGAAAAAGTCTTAAAATGGTGGAAAGATAACACAAAGGAAAATATGCTGGAAAAATAATATGTGGGTGTGGTGATAATACCATCAACTTAGATTTCAGGGGTGAGGAAAAGTGGTTTTGGGTAGACCGATTTTCTCCCCGATGTACCTCTAGTGTCACCATGCATCCATGAAAAGAAACTGTAGTATTTCCCCCAGACCACTCTCACGTAATTAAACCTCGTGCTATTTCATTGTCTGATGGTCTTGGCCATTGTCTGGAGTTGCTCCTGATCTATGGTCCATGGGGCCCACACCGCCTTTCGACTATATTGGCCCCTTCTCAGCTAGATGTAAGATGTTCCTCCAAGTCACGTCATTATCTCACACTGCTTCCCTCTCGCTAAATGTAAATTTGTAGTCCATGCCAAGTTGTTATCTTTGATAACAATATCTACTGCTTCTTATGGTGCCCTTCTCCATCTCCGATACCTTTACAAACCTTTTTGAGATTGAGATCTTCCCCTTTATTTAGATCTCCCACTTGAGGTATTAGATCTATTTCTTTCCTAGAGTGTCTATTGCAAATAATGCATTTGTGCTCTATCCTTCCACATCTTCCGTCTTATCTCCTCCGACAACAAGGATGGAACCACTTCATAAAACTTCAAGGAAGTTTTATTACTACATATGGCCACAACCCGACTATCCCACCGAGAGTATGGTAAAGAGCATAGTAAATTGATGCACATATCTTCATCTGAAATTTTGATATCAATAGATACTAACTGACAAACCACAGTATTGAAGGCGTTCAAAAGCTCTATCCTTAGAGTCCATCTCATCTCCGGGTTATACAACTTCTTTCTCAAGAATAGTTTATTTACTGGGACTTGGGTACGATACAACTTCCCATACCCATAAATATATTTGGTTGTAGCTTCCTCCGACACATTCAATAATACTAAATAATAGCTTCTCTTCGCCTTCCAATCCAAATTTTTCCAGTCATCTATAGAAGTTCTTGTAGGTCGGTACTGGATCACAATAAGTGATCTCTGTCCTGTAAATCTCTATCTGGCTTACAACTGAAAACTTTTCCCACTAAACTTCTCAATCTCCATTTTGAATTGCTCTCCATTTCTTTTCACCTAAAATCAATACCATAGATCTCCCCACTATAACAAGGCTTATCAAAATCCGATCCAACTTTGACCACAAAGAAGTATACAAGCGACAAATATCTAGCCACCAAATGTGGATTTTAACCTTGTACAATTATTTATTAAAAACATATTTTAGGTAAAAGAACAAAAGATACAATGGAAATGCAAAAATTACACGGATATTTTCCCCCTAGAAACAAGCTGGGAAAACCAACATATTATATATTCATTCATGGTGATATATTTTTTACAATACAATATACTTATAGGATCCAACGACATTCCAAACCCTAACCCAATGACTTAGATTAGTCAACAACCGTAACTTAACCCGAAAATAGAAAACAATTGGAAAAAACCATGTCTTGAAAAACCATAACAATGGACATGAAAATCAAGTCGACAAGAAAAAGAGGCAAATATGTGACACATTTCAGAAGTTTTTTATGGGTGGTGTTTCCAGAACCCTGAGAGGAGTTCTCGCCCCTATGTGCTTGTCTGATGTAGAGAACACTAGTCTAGTAATTACTAAGAATAACACATACCCAACAATTCTATCCATAAGATGGGAAGCAACAAGTTGCAAGGAAGGAGAGTAACTTGAAAAATGAAAATAAGAGTATCAATAACAACAAAGAAATGATGCATGGGGAGTGGCCTACTAGTGTGTGTAGTGTGAGATAATGCTTAAATATAGTGAATGGGTAGTCTCCACTATTTGTCTTCACTTAAGTTCTTGAATTTTGCATGGAGACCCCATGCCTTGATAATTAGTGCAAAGAGAAAAATCACAACACACTTATGTAAGGAGTGTTAGCTCCCAAATAAATTTTAATTTTATTGAGTCTTAGGTGATAGGTAAGGTATTTCTTTAGATTTAATACCTTTTCAAGTGTGTCTATCATTTGGTTTTAGTCAGCCAAGGATAGTCATTAACTTGTGTTATATGAGGTTATCAGAGTTTTTATCCTAAGTCAAGGGATGTCTAAATCAAATGAAAAGTTTGAGTCACAAGATTTTCAAGTATAACATGTGATCCTACAGGTCATTCCTGGTCATGATTAGTCATCATTGTTAAACTGATTGTTTTTTGAGCTCAAAATATCTCAGGTACTCATCCTGTATGAGTTTGCAACATTTGGCACTTTTTTTACATGCAAGGCTCTACAAATTCCCGAGTTGTTAGCACACATCATCATTTTAACACTCGACGCAATCCAAACTTTCGTGCGAAGCTCTGCTTCATCATTTGTATTCATTAACTCACTGAGATCACTTCAGTGAAGGATTTGAAGGATCACTTGCCAACATCGGTTTAAAGTCCCACGAATCACTTTCGACCCTAGCTATCTATTTCTACATTTTCTTAGGAAGAGGTTGCATGTGAAGCACTCATCTTTATTTTTCTCTTGTAAACTCACTCTTTGTCTCCAGAACTGTTACAGGAAATCGATCCTCTGCAGATGGCTCCAAAATATGATACACCTTGAAAAATGTCGAGGTCTCTCTACATATTTGAACCCACAAGCATCAGTTTGATTGAGTAAAATCCCAGTCACCTGGATGTATTCAAGTGTTTGGGGTGTTTGAGGTTTTTCCAAAAGTTTGATGAGTACCATTTGGAGGTGGGTGACTTTATGGGGGTATAAGGATGGAAAAACTCAGGTTGGCCCTGTGGAGATAAATTTGACAGTGGAATTGATAGCAAAGGTGACATATATGTCCATGATCGGTGAGTTGTGGTTCAAAGCTAGGAATCTAGACAAAGAAGATTGGCATCATGATATGTTGAAACCCGAGCATAAGGGAGAAAATTTAGTCAAATGGATATCCAGGCAATGGATTTTGGAAGCCTATGATAAAATTATTCTCATCATACATACAATGCAATCTGAGATATATAAATGAAACAGAAACGAAATAAAATAATAGTCATTGAAATATCCGACTCAATCTTCACAATACCACAGAAATGATATCACGAAATAGCAACAAAAATAACACTTTTGAATCTGAAAGAAATGTTCTGAGGCCTCTTAGAGGAAACCTCCAGTAGAGCAGCTCTATTACAATAATATCCAAATAGGTTTCTCATACTCGACCACATTTACTATATCTGTGAGAAGCATCTAGGAAGATCATACAAGCGGAAGCTTCTATTAGGTCTTCTTACATCCCTATATTCTATTTTATTGAAAGGTCTTATTAATGTATTGACCTTTATTACATCAAATACATTGATCTACCTATAATAGGGTTAGGACCTGCTCTCCTTGTCCATGACCTTGTCCTCAGAGCTTGAGATGTGGAAGCTTCTTTGCTGAGTGTTGAGTTTCCCAAGTGTATCTTTGAGTCATATCTTTCCAGCACAGTACTAGCACTTCCTTGATGGTTCTCTGACATAGACGATGCTCATGTTGGTCCAAAATTGCTTGTGGTTTTAGCCAAATGGGTCCTTCTTGAGCTAACTCTGGAAGGTTGGTTTGAAGTTACTTTGGATTAATCACCTTCTTTAAGGAGGAAACATGAAAAGCAGGATGTAGCTTCGATTGACTGGGCAGAGCTAACTTATCTGCGACTTGTCCCACATGCTTTAGAAGCGTGTAAGGGACATAAATTTGGGTGCTAACCCGTGCTTGCTTTCGGCCGCCAGGAAGTTTGCTTATATAGTTTGCGGTCCTTGAAGAAACACATGTTCCCCTTCTACAAATTGGCGTTCGAGCGACCTTGATCTGCTTCTTCATTCTATTACGGGCCATGACCAAGTTCTCTTTAAGTCTGAAGGATATCCTCTTGGTATTAAATGTTTGGTCTGGCTGGACCTTGAGATGCAGAGTAAGTATAGAGAAGCCCGAAGCGTAACCTGATACGCCTACTGCTTCAAAAGAAGGTCATGCAGTGTGGCTGTATGGTAGCAGTGTTGTACACCACCATTGAGGGTAACCAGCCCAGGCCTTGGTGTTGTTTTTCCGATGCAAAGCACCTCGGATGGAGTTTCCAAACACTTGTTGTGACCAGTTTGACCATCGTGGGATGATAAGCTGCGGTGAGATGCAATTGTGTGCCTTGTAGTAAGCGGTTCTTGCCAAAATTGCTTGTGAAAGTTGGGTCTCGATGAAACAATAGAGTTTGGCATGCAGCGAAGCTTGAAGACCTGATCCAAAATTTGAAACACCATGGATCGCATTAAATGGGTGAGGTGAAGAGCGAAATGAGCATAGCGGAAGGCGATCCACACCACCCACCATTATCAGCGATTTATTCCTTGATTTGGGTAAGCTTTGTAATAAAATCCATAGATATATCCTTCCAAATATCGGGGGTGGAGCGGTTGGAGGTGCACGGTTGTTGTTTCTCCTTGTTTGCATTGGCATACCTCACATTGAACCACAAACTTACGGATGTCCAATTTCATACCATCCAAGAAAAAGGAGCGTTTAACTCACCCATCATATATTTTTTTGCTTAGACAGATTGCCCGTAGGTGTAGCATGGCTTCGGAGAATTGCCGTGGATTTAAGCTTTAGTTGTTTACTTAAATACAAGCGTGCTTTGTATCGAAGCTCATCCACGAAACCAAGGTACCACATGGGGGAGCTTGTGCCTTGTTCTATAGTTGTTGAATTAGATGCAAAATCTTGGGTTCTTGCAGCCATTCACGGTGCCCGACTTTCATCCAATCAGTCTGAATGAAAGAGAAAAAAGATATCCTTCTTCTTGATATTTTCGGGACAGTGCATCGCCACTACATTGTCTTTGCCCTTCTTGTAAATGATCTCATAATCATAACCAAAAGAGCTTAGTGAGCCCATTTTTGTTGCTCCTAGGAGAAATGCATTGTTCCAGAGAAATTATTTGAAGCTTTGATGGTTTGTCTTAATTTGGAATCGTTGCCCCAAGAATAAGGACGCCATGGTCAAGCGCATCTGAGAATCGCTAACATTTCTTTTCATAAATAGGTTTGCCGGATTTCTTTTAGAACCGGTTGTTTATAAATAAAGGCCAAAGGTCGACCCTCTTGCATAGAGACGGCGTAATGCCTTTCCACACGATGTCGCATTCCAACACAAATGTCTTTGTGTGAAGTCGAGAAGAGCGAACGGTGGTGCACATGGTTGTCTGCAAGGTTTGAAAATCTTGATCAGCTGCTAGGGTCCAAGTGAAGAGTTCTTTAAGGAGAATTCGTGAGAGGTGTTGCAATCTTTCATAGTTCTTAACGAACTTGCGTTAATACCTTGTGAGGCCCAAAAATCCGCGCCAATCTTTTGAGAGTCTTGGAGTGCGGCCAATCTTGCATAGCTTCAATCTTTTTGGGTCCACCACGGCGCCATCACTTGCCCTTGAATGACCCAAGTATTCTACTTTGGATGCAAAAAAATCACATTTTAGGGCGGAAAATCTTGTGTTGAAATGAGTGGTGAGAAATTGATCCACATGGAGTCGGATGGTTTTCCATGTTTTACTATATGAGGATATCATCAAAGAAAACTAAGACAAATGGCGAAGAAAAGTGAGGAAGACATGGTTCATGAGACTCTTTACGAAGGTGGAGGAAGTTACACAACCAAGGGCATGACCAAAAATTCGTAGTGGCCCTTATGAGTGTGAAAGGCGATCTTAGGAATGTCGGACTCTTTCCTGCGGATGCGGTAGCAGAAGCGAAGATCAAGTTGGTGAAAAATTGGGCACCACTCGGTTCATCCAGGAGGTCATCAATGTTAGGAATGGGAAATTTGTCTTTGATGGTGAGTTTGTGAGGGCAGTGTCCGGGACCCATTAAGCAATAACCTTCTTTCTTTAGTACCATGGCGACCAGAGAGGAGGGTAAGAACCGATACTAGGACGGATGACTCCGTGATGAGAGTTCTGGACCATTTTTTCAATTTCATTCTTTTGGGCAAAGGGGTGGCGATATGGGCAGATATTGGGAGGAACTTCTCGGACAAGGGAATGGAATGATCATGGACACAGCGGGGAGGGGGAGTCCTTAGAGTGGAAAGCATTTTATGTTTTATTTAGACAAGGGCTTGCAGGCAGAGACTACGGGTGGGATCTCTGTAGCTTGAATGGCGTGGAGTTAGTGTGACATCCGAATGACCTTTTGAGCAATTTCTCCATGCGATGAGGCCCAGTGATTTGAAGACCATAATGCCTTTAAATTTTAAGTTCGGCCTCCTTGGTCAAAATTGCATGGTTAAGTTAAAGTCCATGAGAATGGGACCCAAGGTTCCACGAGCCCTTTCGACACCCAACCATGATGTAGCAACCTCCATGTCAATAGAAAACATATGGTTTTTGAGGTTGTAGTCACCTATTGGAGACACACATTTTCACAGTGCCTTCCACATTTTATGGAACCCCCATTGGAAATCATTTTTTGGAAATTATTAACAACATGGATATAGATTGGGTTTCTTGACGTCTGTGATGAATAAAATTGTGGATGCTGCCACTATCAACAAGATGATGACCTTCAGTTACTTGATATAACCGATTAACTTGAGAGTTTGAGGCCGGTGAGAGGAATTGAAGTGGAAATGATGGGTTCCTCTAGGGAGGAGGTCCGAGGAAGAGGTTTATTTAGTTCGGTGACTCGGGCATAGAGAGTGTCATCATGCGTCTTCTTGAATATCTCAGAATATGTATAAGAGCTTTTGTTCCCCTTACATTTGTGGCACAGAGAATGGCTTCCCCTGTCATCACCGATTATATGAGAGGCCTTTTGGGTTGTCGTTCAACTTTTCAGCGGTCAATTTTGGATTTTTAAAGAGAGTGAGAGGGTAAAGTGGGGTTTCTGCGGTTTAGAGTAGCGGGGAAAAGGAAGACTGGTTTGAGAAACAATTTGTTGTGCTTCACTTTGGATTTTTTGGTAGCCTCCACCCAAATGGGTGAACCATACACAGGGACAGGCCTAATCTCCTCCTTAGAGTATGATAAAAGCCTCTTGAAAGAAAGCATCATTAGAGTACCCCTCTGTTGAAAACAGGATCACTCAAATCACGACTAGAAGTCTTGACTATGCAGTTAGCTAATGAATTTTTGTCATGGCCCAAAATGGACATGGGTGTCAAAGTGTTCATAAAGATCAACAACAAATTGAGTTAAGCAATATATCCTTGGCGGAATTTTTTCCATTGCCACCATTACCCGGCATTCTTGATCTAGATGGAACTGCATACACCGAGTTTAGCCAAGTCATACATGTGTCATTACCTTGAGAAGTAATGTTTCTGGCGGCCCAACCGGTGGGGTAGAGCCATCAAGACTAGTTACATGCAGGAAGTATGTCCCCTTTGAAAGTGATGGTTGAAAGGAATGGGAAGGATTTTCACCTTCAGTCTTACTGGGTGCATCATCTAAGAGAGGATCATCATTGAGAGGGCTTTTGAGTTTGGTGTAGAGTGATGTAAAGATAGATTCAAGTTGGGTGTTCAGTTCATGTTTGAGTTCTTCCATTGCGGACTGCACGGCGACACGGGCGGATGCATTCATGGAGGCATCTAAGGAGGCAATAATGCTTGAGTTGTTGCACTTCTTGTTGGGTCTCAAAGTAAACCATGTTGCAGGGTATTAAAGCGAGACTCTAGTTCTTGATTCTGGTATGGGCCACAAATGTGGGAGTGAAGGCGAAAAGGAGTGCGAGAATTGAAATGTTTCTGAAAACGAAATGTTATGGGTAAAAGTGATAAGGAAAATAGATGAATCTAATGGAATAGGTCTCAAATATTGGGCTAGAAAAATGGGTGAGGCCAGAAAAGGGTCTTGGTAATTCGAGAGGGTACACTGCAGAAAAATGATATGGAGAATGTGATGAGGCGAAGAGATGGAAGATGCAAATGGAATAGGTCTCAAATAATGGTGAAAAAATTTCCGGACTTTTTATTTTTTATTCATTCTGCGGGGTTATACTTTGGTGGAAGATATTCGCGGTCTTGCGAAATACCCAAATTACGAACGGGAGTATTTACTTACTTGCTTTGAATACGAATCGTGAAGTTAATAGATCTAGCCAGTTTAATTGTTTATATTATTGTTTATATTTAGTTTAAGTATTCAAGGTTCTTGAGACAAGGGTTTGCCTTGTGCTATATCTCTTTGATATACTTGTAGGGTATAAAAGTAGTACTCTACCCGATATATTAGGGATATAACTAAGGAGGATTAACCATATCCTTAGTTTTACTACCTGGTTACCCAGGTACTATATTGTATCTTCCTGAGTGTTGTTCGGTGACACTATAGAAGTCCAACAACCAATAGGTTTATCTAAACAGGGCTTAAGGAAATCTAGGCCAATAAGTACACAGGTGTTGTCTGATTCACTACCACTCGAAGGGTACCAACATGGGTTACAAAGGGTGGCCATGAGGTGACAGCTTAAGACCGCATATTTCTGCGTGTATAATCCCTCAACAGCAGGGTTTGCATGCAATGTAATGATCTCTGGCAAAGCCGAATCACGATCTCTACCACGGAAAAAATACCCACAATTTACCGCGCCAAGAAGGGTGCTCTGATACCACTTGCAAGATACAAGATATATAAAATATGCGGAACAGAAGCGAAATGGAAATGGCCGGAGGAATATGATGGATATCGGTATAATTTTCACAATACATAGAAATGATATCTGAAATAGCAACAAAAATAGCACTTTGAATCGGATATGTTCCAGACGTACCTCTTCGAGGGGCAACCTCCGGTCGAGCAGCTCTATTGCAATATCAAGCTAGGGTTTTCATACCCTCGACCCTTAATTATACTAACTATGTCTATCAAAACAAGCATCCAGGGAAAGATCCTTCTAAAATGGGAATCTTCTATTAGATCTTCTTACATCAGCCTTATTCTGGAAGATCCTTCTAGAAGCGGAATCTTCTATTAGGTCTTCTTACATCCGCCTTATTCTATTTTATTGAAAGGTCTTATTAATATTGACCTTTATTACATCCGAATACATTGATCTACCTATGTGCGGGTTAGGACCTTAACATACAAAGGTATTTCGCTTGCACAGGGAGATACAACAAGGTTTTACGGTATCATTTTAAGTTACTTCTACATTTTACTGGGAAAAGAGAAATTGATTTAACATACTTTCTCTTTATGAGTCTACAAAGAATGATCTTGTTGGCTTAGAAGAACCTGAAAAACTAGAGAAGGAAATCTTCCACCATGCCCTATTCAAGTTGATAGTCACTAAACAATTGAAGAAAGAATGCAAATTTTGGCCTACTTTCTTGTTTGTTTCCAACTACCAAATTGACATGCCTGCTTCCTTTTCAAAACCTAGGACCCCTAGAAAGAAGACTTCTATACCTTCCTTTAACTCCCCATCAAAAGAACCATAGTCTTCCCAAGCTCTTGTATCTCATAATCCTCCACCTGTTAGAGCTTCCAAGAGAAATAAAGGAAAGGGAAAAGGTAAAGAAGTTGTCACTGAAGAAGAACCAAAACTCCCTGTTGAACTCCCTCCAATAGAGACTGATGAAAATGTTCATAGTGTTCACGTTAAGATTGTCCCACCAGTCTTGAGGAGATATTATCGTAGGAAGTTTGAGTTGATAAGGGAAACTCATAAACAAATGGTTGTTGAAGAGAAGTTAGATACCCCTATTAAACCTTCAGCCATGGAAGTGGATGATGACCTCCAAATCATTGAAGTCAAAACAGTTGCACCTTCCCTTAGGAGGTATTTAAGAAACAAATTTGCATTTGCATCACAGTCTCAACAAGAGATGGAACTTGTAAATCCCAGAATTAAGTTGCCTAAGTTAATGTATACCTTATTGAGAAGGAGGCCCTAGAAGCCATTGTTCAACTAAGTGAGTCACCTTCCAAGCCTTTACAGTCATCCCCTGAAACCTGTTCATCAAAGAAGAAGGAGGAAAAGCTACTTGCAGCCCAGGAAGAAATCAAGATCCTCAAGGAGAAGAATCAAGTTTTGAAGCAAAAGAATGCTACCCTGAGAAGCCACCTTACCACTCAGATGGGAGAGCTAGATGATGAATGCACTAAGTTGAGGAAAAGTGTCAGAAGGAAAGGTATACAAATAAATCTGTTGGTCAATATGTATAAGCAAAACATTAGCTTAAGGGAAGCTAATAGAAAATTGACTGAGAATATCTATTTGGAAAAGACTATGTTGAGTAAGAAGAAGTTGGCCATTTTTCTGGAAGAAACAACATCACCAAGTTCCTCCAAACAAGATAATTGATGGACATGGGTGTCTTCTCAATTTTGTGATTAAATTTTTCTTGCTTACGATGAACATGTCATATTCCATCTATACATTATTCATATTTTGGTTGTAAGGTTATTGAATAGGGGATATATATATATATATAGCTCTCAGTTTTGGTTCTCAAGAACATAAGACAAGTATGTAAGGGTTTGAATATTACAATCAGAACACTTGTAAGGACAGGGCTACACAGTGTGCAGGCTATCAGTGCAACCTACAGGAGCTCAAACATTTATATTTGCTCATACCCTGTTTTGGTTCTTTACTTAAGGGTATGATAGGATTCACTTGAAGACACAGGTTATCAGACCTCTTTTATTAGTGGTACATTTGAAAAGTTATATACATATCATTCTCAAAATTTCTCATACTTGTTTTATAAATGTGAAGTCTTATGTATGTATATGAAAGCTACATTGTGAGAGGGAGGTTTTAATGAAAAGATAATGGTATGAAGTCTTAGTAATACCATTAATATCAGTAAAATACAATGTTATGGGTTCAATATCAACTGGGATCCTATCCTTCAAGTAAATATTCAAGCGAACATTCAAGTTTTTTGGCCAAAGCAGTTTCCTACAGAAGTTTGCAGCACTTGTCAGCTATTTTTCACGTATCGCACTACAAACCAGTTGATCTTCAACGAGTAAGAAGTCAAATCACATTTGAATTCCTTTTTGTTCAAATAATAAGGTGACTTGAATTCCAGTTTTCATTGAAGACTTTAGAAGATGACTGTCATCCTCCAACAAGCATGTAGAGTTGTCGAAGACTTAGTTTAGGAGGTGGATTTGATTCCATGAAAATAGGATCTAGATCCTAAGATTTTGTAAACAGATTAGATCACAACAATTATGTATCTATTTGATCCATACTTAGAGGGTATCAATTAAGTTGTAAAGGCTATTTAATCACATTGACGCTACATTGTTAAAGGTTTGACTTTGGAGATTCGGCTAGATTGTTGTATTGAAAGACATTTTTTAATACATATTGGAATATAAGCCTCTTTCACTATATCTATTCAAACTTTCATCTCTCTTTCTATTTTGTACCTGTGAGTGAATACATGTTCATATTTCTATGTTTATTCAATGATTGATAACTGTCATCTTATCTTTGCATTGTTAAACTAGAATCACAAGTCTTTTACTTGTTATAGTTGGCCAATCATATATGCTATTGTGTGTGTGATTCTGCTGGTAGAATTAGTATTCTTCATCCATTTTCATTTGTTAAAACTATCTGAATATTAAAGTTGAAGGCCTTTTTTTTCTGAGTGTATTCATGTGTATATGAGGTGATTTTATAGCCAAGTCATTCAACTTGATCCATTTTACACCTTTATTTGACACATTTTATTAAGTTACCAAACTCACTTGATCTACAACCTAGAGTGACTCTTGGAGTGATAACAAATTGGAGACATTGTCGGGGAGAGGATTTTGAAGCAATCTTCCCTGGGAGACGACATAGTTCTATATTTTGATGATAGACAAAGGATGGGCATCATATTGGTTGTAATATTCTATCTGGAGACTCCATGAAGAACGAATTTAGTGGTGACTCCACAATCTTCAAATGTCAAAGGAATTTGATGCTCTTTTGGCTAGGAGGTTTGCACCTCTTAACTTTTCTACAATCCATGGTTTCCCACATCAAGTACCCCTTATGGATATTTGGGGAGACTACTTCCAAGATTCAGAGAAAGGAAAGAGGATAATCCTTCAAATCACCTCATCATGTTTCATCAATGCATGGCTCAGTTACATATACATGATGAAGATGTGTTCATGAATATTTTTATGTATTTATTGGAAGGGGATGTTCGTGAATGGTACAAATCCTTGCCTCCTTCTATCATATCCTCTTTAAAATAATTTCATTTAGAATTCCATCATCGATGTGAAAGGTATTTTCTCAGGAACTTCTTTTTGAGCATTGTTGTGAGGAGTTTCATTCAGATATTCAACATGTTGTTTCTTCTAGTAGTGAGGATGAAAGTGAATATATTAATGAAGATACATATGAGGATGAAGTTCTTTATATTGCTACTTCCCAAGAAGAAGATGTACCAGATATAAATGATGATAATATTGATGATTGCATTGTTGAGGATGTTTTAGATCTTTCTTCTTATGAACCTGTTGATTCAAATCTAGATAAGAAGGATGATAATGATGAGGAAGAAGGTGATGTTATTTCAAATATGTTTCAAGATCATATTGCTAATAATTATATGCATAAATATTCATCTTTTCCATTAGGATGTTATCCTGATGTTCCAATTTATGATGAATATAGTGATGATGAGAAAGAATTCCAAGTGTATTTTTATCACTGAAATTTCATCCGCAAATGGTTACAGGAATCCAGCATCTCCAAACACCTATTAGTTAACCCACAACTTCAAAAATTCATTTCCAAAGGGCACAAAACTATACAACTGGTTATAAAATAAGCATGCACTAAGGATAAAAAGGAAGCGTGTTCACGTGCGCTAGTCGAAAACGCCAAAAAGAGCACATACGCTCGATGTGCAAATTTGAACGCAAAAAGCTGTGCATACCTCAGAACGACGCAATTATGATTTTGGTTGGTCTTCCACCCACTTCTGGTTCATCTCCCAAGTCGATTTGACACCCAAATCCGAGTTGAATCCGAGTGGGGGGTTGGTCAAAGACCTAAGGGTTCCCTAAATAGCCCCTTGTTCACACTAAGGATTGGTTGAATAATGCCTCAAAATTTTGCTATAAAAAGAGGCCATGGGTGCACTACATTTCCAAGGAATTCATTTGTATTGTTGTGTTGCCTATATTCTCTTGGAGAATCCTCTTTCCTCATCAAGAGCATACAAGCATCATTTCATTGAGCTATTCACATCAGCTCTTGAGTGAATGAGATTTGGATTTCTTCACCATTTACTTCTAGTTTTTTATTTGTAAGAAGAGCTCAATAATTGGGGGTTCAAGAGCCCTCCCTTGGAGGAAGAGGGGACCCATAAGTCTCACTTTCTCTTTGGTGTTTTCCCACTAATACAACTTATCCATTGGTGGCATGAATGGTGTTTATTTTTTGGTTCT
>SNQJ01S0147814.1:10231-33914 GCA_010110895.2 Picea sitchensis
AATAAAGTGGAAAATAATAATGTGAAACCCAAATGTATTTATGAAAATGGTATGATGAAGGTTTAATGGGGCGATGAAAATGTAAGGAATAGTGAAGGGAAAGGTGGATGAAAATACGACATTTCTGAGTCCCAACACCTACCTATTGCAGAGTTCAAATTTTAAATAAATGATTAATTTAAGAATCCTTGATTACATTAAAATAACAACAAGATGCTGCAACAGGAAAGACCAACTATTCTGTAACCAGAGAACAAGACCCTATTCCTAAAGCAAGAATCTTCAACAACTGTTTATGATCATCACACTTCGTGAACTCATTGCTTAACTGAGATAATTGACACACACTGAAAGCTAACTATCTCCTAATAGAGAACATGACCCTAATCTCCAAGCAGGAATCTTCAACACCTGTTTCTGATTAGCACACTTTCATGAACTCATTAAAATAATTGACACACACTGAAGGCTAATTATCTCTAACAGAGAATAGGACCCTATTCCTAAAGAAGGAACCTTCAGCACCTGTCTCTGATTATCAAGCTTTCATCAATTCACCAAGCAGGATTTCTAACTAGAATGATTAACAGTTACCCAAGCATGAATCATATGAAAACAATGTAACAGCAAGACAGAGTTCAGTAAAGTAGTGTTTCAGCAAAACAGAGTTCAATAAAGTAGTGTTTCAGCAAAACATAATTTAATCAAGGCATGAACATAAATAACACTAACACACTATAAATCTAATGGGTGAATCTTGTGAATAAGGTGGGCCCTCCCTTCTCACAAGATTCCCCCGAAATGAAAGGAACTAGAGGAAAATGCTCAGAACAATCTTTTATTCATCTGTCAACTGTGTTACATTACAATCTGAAGTGAAACATGTCCCTCTCCATAAAATCCTTTCTTAGCTAAAAAAGATATGATCTCTAATGATGATTTCCTCTTATTTAAAGAGGAGAATCCCTTCGATATAATTTGATCAATAAATTATAGGTGTACATATGAGTCCTATTCTTAGTCAGATCGAATTTCTAAACTGGAATACGATATCCTAGTCTCCCGCAACATAATGCTATTACAAATGTTGAGTGAGGTGTTGTTGTGCAGCTAACAACTTCTTTATTTGTCTTCTTGTTAATGTTGTTGTATGTTGTTTCAGAATCGCAAATGGTGGGTTGTTTCAGCCATGGGATTTGTGTTCTGACTGTTTCAGCAACTTGGTCTCAGGCAGCAACAATGGTTAATGCTAGCTCAAGGTACAGCTGTTGTTTCAGCATTGTTGACCACGTACTGTGTGACAACTTCTTTTGTGTGAGTTGTTGTTTCAGCATCATTGACCACGGACTGTGCAACAACTTCTTCTGTATGAGTTGTTGTTGCAGCATTGTAGACCACAGACTGTGTAACAACTTCTTTTGTATGAGTTGATGTTTCAGCATTGTAGACCATGAAGAGTGTAACAACTTCTTCTGTGTGAGTTGTTGTTTCAGCATTGTAGACCACAGACTATTTCAGCCACAGGGTATTTCAGCAATAGGCCTCAATGCTAATCTGTAGTTGGAACTGTTTCAACACTTATACCTTTCTGATCAATGGTTAAGTACGAGAGTAATGTAAAATTATATGCAAAACGAATTAAACATATAGTAAAGAGAAGAGAGTTATATACCTTTGGAAAGATAGGGTAAGGTGATAATGTGAGTTTAAATGTGAGTGAAACAAGGTGTAAAGGTAGAAAAAAGGTACATTATATGGTCCTAACATCCCCCCCAACTTAAAATGTTGCATGTCCTCAGGTAACTTCACTCTGAGTCAGAATCTGAATACCGACCCTGAGCATGCAAGTTACTCAAGCAGTAGCTATGGAAGGTGATGTTTGTTGGAGCTCTGAACCCTTGAACGTGTTGTAACCTTTGCCAAGCTATTTTTTCGGCCTTCTTTGGAAACTTATAATGGACTTGATATTTCTCTGCTAGCATCCAGAGGATAGGAAAATGAAACTGGTACCCTATCCAGCTTTCAGCACATTGCTGCACACACTTGATGTAGCTAGGTACCCCGGAGATTGCTATCTCAAGATTAGTGGGGCTAAAAGGATTATGTTCCTATCTTTTCTCAGTAGAGTGTTGCCAAAACATGTTATTTGCCTGTAGGGAAACAATCTCTGTTGATTTAATGAAATGTTGACACTCCTAAAACACTGATGCCTGTAATTGCTGAATGTGTTGAGTCATCCCAGGTTTCTTTAAAAACTAATAATACTCTATAACAAAGGTGGCAACATTTTGTGGCTCTGGCCTTATCTAGAGAAGGTGGTTATCCTCATTGTGCTTGGCAGCTAGGAAGTCATCCTTCCATATAATCTGATTGTAAGGAAGGAGGTGAGTGCCTGAATCTGGATGTCACCGACAAGAGGGTTAAGGTTAAGCTACATGTTCTCAGGGATGGCCTCATTATGAAAGTATGCCTCACAGAGGAGGTGTTGATCCATAGCAGAGGCTTCTGCAAAGGTTTTAATAAAATCTGTTGGATTTAATACTGCATGGGGTCTGCCTTCTTTGACTGATTTGATCTGAAACCATGTAAATAGTTCCATTAGGAATAGAGAGTAATTGTAGGATGGTTTCCTTGTAGCCAATAGCTTTTGTGCCAAGTCAAATATCAAGAGCAATCTGCCTTTTAATTCTTTATTATGTTTCTTAAGGGAACTAGATTCCTGGTGTGTTTGCTCCAAATCTTCCCAATTTGAGTAGATATGATTTATCCAGATTTGTCTGTGTTCCTGTAGGCTTTTGGCCTATGTAACAGCAGACTCTTTTTTCCATTTCTCTATTATTGTCTTCTCATCCCATGGCTGAGTTTTTCTTTCATCATTGCAAGTAGTAGGGTGAGGTAGGGTTTGAGTGGCTTGTTCCACAAAGGTGTGGGTATTGATCTAGCTGGGAGGGGCAGCTTCATCAATAGGCAATGTTTGTATAGCTTTATTAAAAAAAGCAAGGGTTTCAGGTTCGACATTTGTTGCAGGCCAGGGATCAGTATTAATTTTGGAAGGTCCTGCTAGTTCTTGTGTAACAGTAGGGTGTTCTTCTTTGACTGCAAAAGTCGAAGGTGCAGGGGAAGCTTCGGGCATTAGAATTTGAGTTACTTTGTAGCCTGCTTGATAGTAGATGTCCCGACATTGACTGCACATATATTCGATACACAGATTCTCTATTGTAGTTCCCTCTGACATGGTCGTTATGTGAGCTAGGGTGTACAAATTAAGTTCCTTCTCATAGGCTTCCTTTGTGTTGGTAGCCAACTCACTTTTTCCTATCGTCTATAAGCTGCCTACACCCATGTCTTGTGAACATCAAGTTTTTCGTCACATTTTTCAAATAGATGACACTTTCATTTCTTGTGACATTTGCAAATTTGTCTTCATTAAGTTTTCACGACTGTAAGCGTGAAAACTTCTAAGTAAAAAGTACAAAAGTCACCAGGCTGACAGTAGCCTTTTTCATTATGGGCTTGTTTTTTTTTTTTTTAGTAAAAAGTGAGACCTGTTATATTAAAGCTTCATCCAAAAAAAGTGGATACATGACATCTATGGGCCAGGTGTCCTGCCTGTGAAGGAAACCAGGACACCTGGCTATCTTACTATGACATATCCAAAAATTATAGAGGACATAGAGCCACCCTGCCCGTAGGAAACCAGGGGGTATATTCGTGACTGACAACAGTTTGATGATATNGGGCCAGGTGTCCTGCCTGTGAAGGAAACCAGGACACCTGGCTATCTTACTATGACATATCCAAAAATTATAGAGGACATAGAGCCACCCTGCCCGTAGGAAACCAGGGGGTATATTCGTGACTGACAGCAGTTTGATGATATAGTTTCTAAGGCTAATCAGACTAACACCTAGAGGACTTCTGTCCTGAGAACAGACAACAACAAACATAACAGCATACATAAGGAAAAGCATGCAGACTCTAATACAACCAGTGCTCTCTTTGTCGTCCTTCGCTTCCTCTGCATGGGCTGGTATTGCAAATGGCTGTGCACAGGTAGGACATAGGTGTTTAGTATTGTCGTTGGAGAAAGCTGCATAAAGAATATCCAGGCGCTGGCTTGCGCAGACCGCTCGAAAGATTTGGTCTTCAACCAGACTTCTCACTTCAAATATGAGCTGCAACTGTTCTGGGGGTAAAAGAGGTGGCGAGGGCGGTCTTGGTTGCTTGTCATCACGTCCCAAACATCCTACGTCCGTGGATGCACCAGTGTCCATCCACGGCTCTTCTTCAATGATGCAGGTCTCTGCGCAGAGGTCTCAAGATACTTTAGCACAAGGGTCGGAGGAGTTTCTGCCATTGGGAGTTGTTCCAGATCTGAAGACACAGGCGATGGGGTCCCAATCATCAGGGAAAGTAACCAATTTCTTTTTCGAGAAATTTGGTGAGAGATGAATGCTCATGTCTTCTTCCACAATTGTGCCAGGAGGTGAACCTGCTGCCGAAGTTGTCTGTCGTCGTCACTGCTTGGCTAGTTTCACTCTGCATTTGAATTCTCGGTGTCATTTCCTTCTGGAGGCGGCTGCATACCAGCCATCCCATCTACGTGGGCGCCCCCTCAATCGTGGAATGACTGAAACAAAGGTTAGGGCCAAGTCGACGAAAGAGGGAGGGCAGCCTCGCTGCGCAGGAAAATGCTCGAACACAATGGAGCTCCTGAGAAGGTTGATGGGTCAATGAGCCACTATGAACACCATTAAAGCCATGAGCTTAATGCTCTGGCTGGCCAGACCGAAGGCGCTCGTTCTAAGTTGCATCAGATTACGGAGGTGGTAGGAGCTGATGCTCGAATTAATTCGCGAAGTGTGTGGGGAGGACCAATATTAAAGGCCCCCCACCTCCCCTCGTCACCTCCCCTTGCCACCTCCCCTCACCATCCTCGCCGCGTGTCACCCCATCCGGGGTTGGGAAGTCTTTGGTGGCCAGTAGCTTACAGCGATTGTAGAGATCGGAGGGCTCTGTGCTTCTGGTGTCCTAGGTTATGTGCTCCCTTTCCCTGTGTACGCCCTCATTGGCTAGGACATCGGCTACTGTGTTTGCCTTTCCTTTGATGTGGGAGGGGATGACACTGATATTGTGCCTGAGTAAATTTTGGAATTCTTCTAACAGTCCTGCCAGACGCCAACTGGGAGAGATTTTGTGGGGGTGTCCCCCGTGCAGGATTTTTGTGATGAGATGGATGACAATTTGGGAATCCCCTTCCAGGATGATGTTGTGACTGGTAAGGGCAATTGCATGTTGGAGTCCCTGTAGGAGGCCTGTGAGTTCTGCAACATTGTTGGTGGTTTCTCCTAAATATCCCACAATCAGAGCTAAAATGTCCCCGGTAGAGTTCCTGATGACTGCGCCATAGCCAGCCGGTCCATGGTTGCCTTTTGATGCTCCATCGAAGTTGATTTTTAAGAATCCAGCTGGAGGGGGGGTCCAAAGGGAGGGACTAGGGAAGTGGCTATTGGGAGGTCGAGAAAACCCCGAGTCTTTGAGGTTGAGTGTCCAACTTTGTAAGATGTGTGCCTCCTCCCGGTTACAATCTTTGTCCCGAGGTTGCCAATTTTTGCTCTGAATTGTTTCTCTGATGAGCTTGGCGACTGACTTCCAGGTTGCCTCTGCTGGGAAGTGTTTGGAGTGAAAGATGCGGTTGTTCCGCTCCTTCCATATCTTCCAAAGAATGAAGCCTGGTAGTAAGAGCCAGATTTGATTCAGAATGGGGTTGTTGTAAATGATTGAATCCCAATTTTCTATGGTGTCTCTGATGTTGCCGCGGTTTTGGTTGGATCGGCGCATGATTTGTGCTCCCTGATCCCAAATTGTTTGGTTGTAGCTGCATCCGTTAAAGAGGTGCTCTTTGGTTTCCTCTTGGGATTGACAAAGGGTGCACATTGATGGTCCAATGAATCCTCTTTTCCTGAGGTTATCCCAAGTTAAAATTTTGTTGTGAATGATTAACCAGAGGAAAGTAGATATCTTGGGCCATAGTTCTTTACGCCATATTTTTCTCCAGGTGGTGTCCCCTTGCTGATTGTTATGATTGCAGTATATGCCATAGGCCTCTTTTACCGAGAAGTTGCCTGAAGCTGAGTGTCCCCATCTGAGTATGTCGAGCCTGTCTCTCCGGGGTATTTTCCTGCGTCCAGCCTCTTGCTACCAGGCAGTTAGGTTTAGATCAGGGGGAAGGCCTAGCTCATGGTTGGAGGTTTTCCATTGTCGCCAGGTGTGTTCTGCATCCACAGGTTTCCATAGGTCACGTACCTTCAGTGTGGGGATCTAGTTGAGGGCAAAGCGGAGGGGTGCAAGTTCTTCTGAGTCCTGTAAAGGCTTGAGTTGTTGCCACGAATCCTGCCAAAACCTTGCACTATCTCCATTTCGTATTTCCCAAAAGGCGTGTTTCTGTATCATGTCCCTGTTTTGCCAAGCTATGTTCCAGATGTTCGACCCCTGAATTTTGATGTTGTGTTTGATTAGCTGATCCGGTTGCATTGTAGTAGCATATTTTATCTTCCATATTTGAGCCCATAAAGCATCTGGTGTTTTCAGCCACCTCCACCATATCTTGGCTCCCATTATCTGATTAAGCTTGTCGGGGTCCTGTAGCCCTAGGCCTCCTCTGCCTTTTGGTGTGCAAACCTTTTCCCAGCCTACCAGGGCCCATTTCTTCTTGGCCTGTACTCTCTGCCAGAGGAAATTCCGTTGGAGGTTTCTGATTGCTTTGATGATGTGTTTGGGGGCAGGAAGCGCAGTGAAGAGGTAGGTGGGGAGGGTTTGAAGGACTGATTTTAGCAGGACAAGTTTGGCTGCAAGGTTTAGAGGTCTCAAAGTCCAATTGGATAATCTGTTGGAGATGGAGATGAGGAGGCTATCCCAGGAGATGGTTTTAGCGGGTGCTCCAGTGAGGGGAATACCCAGGTAATTGGACGGAAGGGAGCTCCTGGGAATGCCCAGGATTCTAGAGATATGCAATTGGACTGCAGTGGGGGTATTGAAAAAGAAAATCTTGGACTTTTCTAGATTCAGAGTCATGCCTGAGGCTTTAGTGAAGTCTGAGAGGATGGAGTTAAGTTTAAGGGCTTCCCGAGTGGTAGGGGAGTTCATTAGAGGGGTGTCGTCAACGAATTACCTGTGTGAAGGGGCAGGTCTTATGTTGTGCAGGGGTAGTCCTAGGAGGGTGCCTTCTAGAACTGTTGATTTAATATAGCGGCCTAGGCCTTCCGCCATTAGAACAAAGAGGAAAGGTGAGAGTGGATCGCCTTGTCGAATGCCTCGGGAGGCCGAGAAGGGGCGTGAGGGGACTCCATTGAAGAGGATTGAGAAGAACGTCGAAGAGGTGAGGTTCAAAATCCAGTGTGCCCAATCATGGTCAAAGCCAAAAGAGTTTAGAATAGCACGGAGATACTGCCAACTGGCCCTGTCAAACTCCTTTGAGAGATCGAGTTTGATCAACATACCTGGTATTTTTATTGTCTTGAGAGAGCTGACCACTGCATTCGCCAATATGACGCTATCCATTATTTTCCTTCCTTCTACATATCCATCTTGTTCCTTAGAGATAATAAAAGGCAGAATGGGCTTGAGTCGATTTGCAATGACCTTGGTAATAATCTTGTAAATGACATTGCATAAAGCGATAGGTCTGAACTGCTTGGGGTTTGTGACTCTTTACTCCTTTGGGATGAGGGTGAGGAAGGTGGCGTTAAAGGCTTGGAGCACTTGTCCTGATGATCTGGATTCTTCAACAACCTCCCAAATGTCCTGGCCTATAATGTCCCAACAATGCTGAAATAAATCTGTAGTGAAGCCATCGGGGCCTGGGGCCTTACCTGGGGGCATGTCTTTTGCTGCTTTGTCCACTTCTTCCTTGGAGATTGGTCGAATGAGAGATGCATTTTGTTCTGGCGTGATTAGCTTAGGGATATGGCTGGTAACTCGGGAGATTGTGGCCGCCCTGTCCTTGTTGTTTTCTGTGAGGAGGGTTTGGTAGTATCTATGGAGTTCTTCTTCAATGCGCTCATGGTCCCTGATTAGTTGGCCTTGCTTGTCCTCCAAATGTGTTATTCTGTTGATGTGTCTTTGGTGTATCATGGTTCTGTGGAAGAATTTGGTGTTCTTTTCCCCTTCCTTGAGCCACTGAACTCTAGATTTCTATCTCCAGAGTATTTCCTCTTGCCTCCTACGTTGCTCAAGTTGCACCTGTAATTGTTCTTCTTCCTGCATGAGATCAGTAGTGCGGGCTCCTAATATGAATATCTTTTGTATTTCGGCTAGCCTGAGTTCTGCATCCCTGATAGCTTGTTGGATATTGCCAAAGGTGTTTTTGTTCTAGTGTTTGAGCTTTAGCTTAAAATTTTTAAGTCTTTGTTGAAATCTGTACATCTTGGTCCCCTCGTCAATATTTGATTGATTCCACCATATTTGTGCTAGTTGATGGAAATCTAGATGTGTTAGCCAGAATTTTTCAAACCTAAAAGGTTTGAATTTTGGTGTCGCTTCTATGGAAATTTGGAGGGCTATCGGCCAGTGGTCCGAGCCCATTCTGGGAAGGATTAGGCTTTCTATGCAAAGGTCTCTCTCAATCAAATGTTCTGTTACAAGAAAGCGATCGAGTCTACAGACTATATGTTGGCTGCCAGATCGGCGATTAGACCAGGTGAAAGTGCCATTGCTATTCTCTATGTCTACTAATTTTAGTTGTTCAGGGAGGGTTTTGAACTTACCACTGTCTTGCTCAAGTCGCTTACTGCTTCCCACTTTTTCCTCCAGTGACATTATCATATTAAAGTTGCCTCCTAGGATCCAGTTGGGCGTGTTCACCAGAGCTTTGACTTGGACCATCTTTTACAAGAATTTATGCTTTTCCTGTTGTCCTTGTGGACCATAGACGTTAGTGATGGTCCCCTCCTGACTTGATCCTGTTATTGCGAAATGTGCTGACAGGGTGCCTGCCGTGGAGAAGGGTCCACTAAGAGTCGTGTGGTTGGGGTTCCATAAGATTGCTAGACCCCCCGCTGCTCCCACAGAGTCAGTATAAAAAAACTGGCATCCTTTCCATATTCTTTGCATTATGTTCTCAGCTTCCAAGCCGACGCATTTAGTCTCCTGTAACATTAGAATATCTGGGGTTTCCTCTTTGATGCAGTCTCTGAGGATCCTTTGCTTGGATCTTCCGTTAATCCCTCTGATGTTCCAGGAGATGACCTTCATCATTAAGAGGAGGGGTGTAGGTGGAGGTATCCCTCCGAGAGCTTGTGTATCTGCCTTGAGTTGATCATTAGGTTCTTGACTTCTTTGATTAGCTGATGAACTGGCTTCCGACCTCGTCTTTTGCCGTCTCTTGGGATCTTTTTGGAGATAGAGCTTGACTCTGTGGAAATGCCTAGGCGCGCTATGGAGCCCGCCGTTGAGTCGAGGAAGATTTTTTGAACCTTTCGTAGTTGTTCTTCTGGGAGACCCTGCGGGTCCTTTTGGTCTAGGGCCTCCTCGAGTTTCTCCAGATCGATGCCGGCTAGGTCTTGGGAATTCATTTGCATGTGAATATCTCCGTCTGCATCCCCTGCATCCTCTGTGTTGGTTTCTTTGAGTGGATCTGAAGGTGGGGTGGTAGTACTCGTCGCTTTTCATGTTTATGAGCCAGCATGGGGATCCTGGATTTCATTTTCTTCCGGGAGCTGGGCTAGAATATCGTAAGAGTTCCTAGTTTGGATCCTAGTTTTGGGATCAATTATCTGTCTTCGAATGGGATTTTTCTTCCTTGCTTGAATCATGGTGAAGCCATCGTTCTACAGATTCGGGGTGGCTTTGGGCGCTGGCTGGTTCAGAGGGCAGTCCCGAAATAGATGGTCGTGTTTGTGGCATTTTCTGCACCTGAACGGGATGTGCTCGTAGTCAAGGGTTTGGGCCCAGTCCTCATCTTGGTATTCCAGTATTACAGTTCCTGGTAGGGCTTTGGCTATGTTCATGTAAACACAGATGCATGCATATGAAGTGTATTTTCTCTGCTTTGTAGCTTCAGAGGATTTTACATACTGACCAATGGTGTTTCCTATTCCCGTTAGTATCTCCTCCAGCTAGAACTCTTGCGGGAGGGAGTAGAGGCGGATCCAGACGGGTGCTATTGTGAAGTCCTCCTTGTCTGGGCTGAAGCGCTCTGTCCAGTACCGTAGGAAAAGCCCTGTTGAGTTGAAGAAATAAGGGCCATTTTCGAAGATGCGGTCCTTGTCCTCTAGATTATAGAGTATGATGGTGAAGAAGCCTTTTGAGCTGAGTTGAACGTCGTAATCGCCTTTGGGGTTCCACCAATGTTTTATCCATTTTTGCAGATCTCTTTCTGATGGCCAGAGTCCCAAAAATTTGCCAATGAGGGCATGTTCTTGCATAAACTATGTATGTTCGCCCACCCTGGCAGAGCTTATGTGATATCGGGGTGCTTTTTCCATCTGTGGGATGCATTTCCCAGGTTCCCAGTTGCGTGGTGGTTTGGGTTTGGAAGTGCTAGCTTCCGTCTCCATTTCCTGTTGCAGGCCCTGGTCTTTGGCGAGTAGTTTCTCTCAGATTTGTGGCAGCGGCTCAAATGCGGGTCGTTTTGCCCTAGTTCTGGATTTATCATTGGCTGCCACATTACTGTAAGAGGGGGGTTTCCCCCCCTCCTCCACGCCCATGACTGCGGATCAGCGCCGAAGTGGGTTTACAGTGAAGCAGTAGAATTTCGTATCCTGAGGAGGTGTTGTAGCGATCGGTCTGTGTCTCGCATGGGCTGCGTGCTAGGGTTCCCGTTCACTCATTATGGGCTTGTTAAGCTTATCATTGTCTGTCATTTGAGTCTGCACGGGGATAGTTGGAGAAATTTCGTTGCTCAAAATGGTTTCAAGGATCCGAACCCTACACAGGTTAACAAACCTGTGGTGAGTGAGGTCAAGGTTGTACCCCCGGTCCCCTACCATGTTCTACTGCCTAAACCCTTGACCGACCCTCCTATCAACTTACCCGACACTGTGACTAAGACTGCAGAGGCCATTAAGAATCCTGTGACAAAAAAGCCCAAGCCCAAACTCACTGCAAATGTTAAAGGGAAAAAGAATGCACGTTTGATTTCACAGATGGCAAGGAATAAGCCAAAAACCCCTGTCAAGCCTAACCCTATCGTGTTGAGTGAGGACTCTGATTCGGAAGTGGAGCGTTTCTTGGCTAGCGAATACCCCTATTCGAAAGGTTTGTGTGTCGAACCCTCATATGATTTTGTGGCAAACCTACCCCCTTGCCTACAGGAAAACCCTAACTACCCAGGCATTAAGTTGCCTTGTGAAACCCTCGGTCATTTTCCCAAACCCTCTCTTGTTCTGTCTAAACCTACACAGTCACCCTGTGACCAATGCAATTCATCGTTAGAGAGATACTATAATGATGTTCCAATACTCCAGTCAAAGATTCAGTCACTGGAAGACCAAATTTCATCCCTGACCAGTCAAAAGTCCAAGCTCCAAGCAGTGGATAAGAAACAAAAGATGACCGGCTCCATCTTGTTTAAAAATGTGGAATCTGCCACGGCTGTTGTAAATTCCAAACTGGCATAATTGAGTAGCCTCGTCGCTACACAGGTATGTTTTGATATCATTTGTTTTTGTAAATAATCTAGGTTTATATAATGATTCGGTTTTGGTTTTAAACAACTCTGTTCACTTCATTTGAATGGCTCTGTTACATTGCATGCATTCTATATATAGCTTTTCTTTGACTAAATGAAATTTCGTTTTTCCGATCATTCCCAGTTTAGTCTCTCTTAGATTTTCATCGATTTGATTGATCTTAGTGTGTATTTGATTTGTTTGATTGAGTTAAAATGGATGCTTTGCTGTCAATCGAATTTGTTTGTAGCTATTCTAGACAGAAAATGTTCCTCATATTCAATTTTAGAATACAATCACATTTCGATTCGATTTCGTATAATGCATATGCTATGATTGGTAACGATTTTGATGAGGTTAATTTTTACGGTTTGTTGTGCCATATGACTTTAAAGAAATAGGAATACAACTTGTATCATTTTCAATGTGACTCTGTTTCTTAGGAAACATTCCTTTTTTTTTGGACCTGTACAAACATGCCCAAATCATGGAATGGATTTTATTGCTTAACGATTATACTGAACCCCAGCCGGTTAATTCACATTGAATGAAGTACTGTTAGCTCGACCATGTTATGAGTTGGATTCGTATTGCAATGGATGCTCTGTTTGATTTTGGTTTGTAGAACGAGATTGGTTATACCCGGATTAATGATTTATTTTATGTTAAACTCAGTCATGATTTGTTTGAAATTAATGATTTCGTTCAATACCAATCAAGTTTATTTGCCCAGTTTGCAATAACCAATTATCATTGATGTCGATTCTATTATGATTGTGATCAAAGTCAAATCGATCTGGTTACGATTTTATATGGGTTGATTCTCACACTTGTTTGAATTAATCTACTTGTGACGTGAATCGTTTAATGTCATGACAGCTATAATAATTTTAAAATGATTTTGTTTCGATCTGATCGTATCTTTTGTTGTTGGGAAAACACAACGTTTGCCTGCGATTTGTTTGATTGCATTACCTTCAAATTGGATATGAAACGATTTTCAAAACTGTTTGGTTTTGATTCTGTCTACCCGATTTATGATAACAATCGAAACAAAGTATGCCTATCCCTCTATTCGGTTATTGAATTTTGATTCTATTTGATTTCAAATGATATAACATTTTCAAATGAAATGATTCGTTTTCAAATGACTGTTGGTTGTTAATTCAATTTGATTTTATTAAAAAGATTTGATTTAATTTCAATTATGATCCTCTATCTTATTTTAGACTAGCTACAAAATCAGATGATTCTGTAGCTAAGTCTGTAGAATTAAATTTTTATTGTTTTATTAATAAAATATCTCTCTAACTTGTTTATTTCTGACCTGTTTCAGGTGAATCCGAAATTGCATGAGATTTGATGGACATTTTAGAGGATATTTGGATATTTTGATTTCATTTTAGTTTCTTAGTTTAGTTGATCTTGGGAATATCTTCCTAGATTATGTAAACAGTTTGATAACTTCCAAAGGGAGGTTTTACCCTGTGGAAAAAACTTATAAATACTCATTATTTTTGTAATAATATCATCATCATTCATGGGAGAACAAGGATATGGAATTTTAATACAGACTGAGAAAAAATTTGATATTCTACTACAACTTTAGCTTTTCATAATATCAATATTTTGTTTCATGTTTATGTGTATCTATTTGCATTTGGTTAATGACTACTTTATCTATCTTAGTATTTTGCAAATGATATGATTTAATCCATATAATCCATATCTGATTTCTTCCAGCACTTAAAAAACATAGTAGTTGCTTGATTCAGTTTGTGAATGACAGATTTCTCTTCTTCATAAGTTAAATTATTAAGTATAAGTTTTTGCATAACAGGTTTCCCTTATTGCAGAGATTTATAAATCATATAATTGTTATGAATTTTTATGTCTTGTTTGTCCTGTAAATAAACTCAAAGAGAATTGCAGCCTATCGTTTACGAAAAGCTTCTGGATTATCTAGTGCAAGTTTCCTTCCTCCGACCAGCTTCGAAGTCATCATACATAGGACAAATTGGGAGCGTTTCCAGGTCAGTTTGTCATATGTTTGTTTAGTATATTATTAGTAGTTTAGTTTAGATATAAGTTTAGTTAGATATATGTGTAGAATTAGTATATTAGATTGTTTAATTTCAGTAAGTTTTATTTCTGGTTTATAAAATTATAAAATCAAAAAAAAGAAATACCCTTCTCTGTCTTAGGGAAGATTGCAAATGAGTTTTCCAGGTTTTATTTAAATCTGTATTTTGTGAAGATTGTATATTTTGTAAATAAGTTATATTTCTGATAGTAGATTAGTTAATTTGTTTAGTAGTTAGTTTTAATTAGATTAGTTAGTATTAGTTTGTTTTATTTATTGTTAGTTAGTTAGGTTGTTTTATTTAGTTTTAGTTAGTTTAAATTAGTTTTCTCTTTGGTTTTCTTAGGACCTTAGAATGGCTAACGGAGCCGCTAAACCCGTCAGGGTGGTTCATTCCAAACGGCTTGGGTTATTAGACAACCTCGGACCGGTTCCACTCTCTCAGTTGACGGACGGTCAATTTTTCTCGTCAACATATGGCGCTAGAAGGAGGGCATGAACTTAATTAATGGCACGAGGTGGTCGCAAGACTCCTCCCCCCCCCTAATCCCTCACCTATAGTGACTAAAATCCATTCATAAGATAATATTCCCCTTCAAACAACAACTACTTCAACCGACGATCCGCAGATCACAGTTGAGCCAGCAACCCCTAATCCTACAGGTGGTGACATCCAAGAGATTGTTTGTCAATCTCTTATCAAAACACATAGTGCCTTAGCTCGTCTTAGGCAACCAAACCATCTGTGGGTTCAACCTTTGGACTTATCTGATATCAGAGAACAATTAGGTGACACTAACCTCACTGTGAATCCTACAGATCCAATCACAAATCTTGCTGCAGGAGGATATGGGATACCTCCTTCACCACCTCCCTCATCTCCTTCCTCTTCTGGAGGAGATTCCTCTTCTGACAAAGGAAACTCACCTTCTCATCCTTCCACACCCACTACCCTAATGGAAAATCAGAAAAACCCTGCTAGACCTTGGTTGGACCAGGACGTTGTAGCTGTACCTGGAGCCCAGCACCCTTTACCTAAACACCCAGAGAAATGGCTTCCCAAGTTTGATCCTGATTCGAAACAGATAGCTGAAGATCATATTAAAAAATTTATGTTAGCCATAAGACTCCGCAATGTTGAACATGAAGATGTTGTCTGTAGGTTGTTCCCTTATAATTTTGAGGGTAATGCATCCACTTGGTACTTTGCCCAACAACCCCATACCATCGTATCTTGGAAAAAGTTTGAGTCATGTTTTTTGGAAAAATTCGGAGATGGTAAACCTCTGGAAGTCTTAGTCATGGATCTTTCAAGCCTAAAAATGAACCCAAAAGAAAAAGTTAAAGATTTTAATCAAAGATTCTTAACTCTTAAAAATAGATTCCATGCCTGCTGAGAGTCTTTTAATAGATTACTACACTAAAGCTTTACATCAAAGTATAGCTATTTGGGTTAAACGATCTAAAAAGGCCACGTTATTAGAAGCCTTCGAGGAGGCTACCCAGATTGAAAAAGACATACTTAGTCTTAAGGACTCTTCTAGCAACGAAACTGAAACTAGTTCTTCTTCAAAAAAGAAGATTGAAATTCTCCCCAGACCTACTCAAAGAAAAACACAACCTGAAAACTCTGATTTGGAAAATTTAACTAAAGTTGTTCAAAAACTTTCAAATCAAGTTATAGATTTAAAAAGGTCAACTGAAGAAGCTTCCTCGAGTAAAGGACCCTACAAACCTCCTTTCCGAAAGCCTTTTCCTACCAACCGACCTAATCCAAACCCCGAAGGCTTAAATCTAGAAAGTTTGTAATGTGCCCTTCAGACAATTCTAGAAGCCCACAATAACTTGATGCCCCCTGAGATCCCTCAGGAGGTAGTTGAACAGGAAACACTTGAAGAAGAAGAGTCTTCTCCAAACATCTTTGGACACTTCTCGAACAGTATCTTTCAAGCTAACTTCGAGACTGTTCATCCTTATAATACTAGGAGTAAGACAACAAACAAGCCTTCTACCGAGAACACTACGAATTCACCTCCAAAGCCTTCTAAATCAGCAGAAACTAAACAGAGTAATGTAAGCCCTAATTTAGATTATGATGTTGTTGAAGATATTAAAAAATTAAGGGCTAACATTTCTATTTATGATTTGTTGAAGTTTCCATTTTTGTTACAAAATATGTTGCAAAATATTTAAGAGAACGACAACAATGGTAATTCAAATGGTAACAAGGTTGTGCAAAGAAAAGTTCCGCAAAAGGCTTCCACTAAAAATAATCTTGATCCTCAAGATAAAGGAAGCCTTCCTGTAACCCCTGTAAATAATGTAAATAATGTAAATAATGTAGATAAAGTAGCAATAGAAACTGTGAGTAAGAAGCCACAAGTTATTACTCCTAGCACTCGCAAAAATGTACCTCCATTTCTTTTAACTTTCGAGATTTTCAACAGAAATGTGCACAATTGTATGGTCGACTCAGGAGCATCATCTAATGTGATGCCTTGGTCTGTTTGCCAAAAGATTAACGCTGAAGTGGAACCATCTACTTTGAAAATCATACAACTTGATCGAATAGCTGTTAAAGTTATAGGCGAACTAAAAAATGTATTGATTAGATTATCGTCTAACCCTAAGGTTCATCAGGTTATTGATATAATTGTTGTGGATATTCCAGAAGTGTATGGTTTGTTTTTGAGCAGGGACTGGTCGGAGCAGCTACATGGTTACTTCGCAACAGGCTGGTCTCACTTATGGCTTCCAGGGAATGGTAATCCTAATAAGATCAGAGTGAATCGTGAGTGTTACCTTAAGTTCATGGTCACAGATTTGAACGATCCTAACGAACCATATACACCTTCTGTTGATTCACCCGAAGTCCAAGGAATGGACACCTTCTTCGGAAATTTCATGGCCGAGGTCTCACCTATCAACAATCTAGAACAACAGTCCAAGATCATAGCATATATGAAACCAATAGCTTCTATGCAACAGTCCCATGTGCCCGATGGAAACCAAATTTGGTCTCTATATTTTGACGGTTCTAAGTCTAAAGAAGGAGCTGGAGCAGGCTGCATCATTATCGATCCAGCAGGTAACAAGACATTAATGGCTTGTAGACTAGAATTTGAATGTACTAACAACACTGCAGAATATGAGGCTTTATTGCAAGGTCTCAGAAAAGACCTGGATATGAACATTAAAAATTTGGTTGTATTTGGCGACTCCGAAATAGTGGTTAGATAGGTAAGAGATTCTATACACTGTCTTTCCCCACATCTCAAAAGCTACTAGTTTGAGGTATGGAGTTTGATGAATAAATTTTATGCTTTCAATATAAATTCCATTCCTAGACTAAATAATGCTGAAGCAGATCTACTAGCTAATGTAGCCTCTAAACTTCTTCCTGCAGATGGCTTATCCCTAAACGCATTCTCCATTGAGCTATTGTTCCGACCATCTGTTCCTGACAATATCACAAACTGGAGAGTATTTGACGATGATCAACAAATCATTAACTTTCTGCACATGGAAGAAACCTTTCAAGGCGCGGTGATAGATGAATGCATGCACGACGACAATTTGCACGATTTTACGGTAATACCTGATCCAAAATCTCCTGAAGCTCTATCAGACATGGTAAATTCCATACCCAAATCCATAGTTAGATTAGAAAAGTTTTATGATTTTGAAGATAAATTTAAAAACATGGTCAATTGTAAAACTAATAGTTCCTCGTTGTCTTATGAAAAAGTCAATTTAGGAACTAGTGAAAATCCTTAGTGTATTAATCTAGGCTTGGGATGTTCTAGACAAGAAAAAGATGCTTTTGTTAAATTATTTAAATAATTTAAGGATGTCTTTGCATGGACATACGATGATCTCAAAACGTTCGATCCTAATATTATACAGCATGTCATCCCGATGAAGCCCCAAACCTTACCCTTCCAACAGAAACTGAGGAAGATGCACCCTAAACTAGAACCGACCGTTCAAAAAGAATTGAATAAACTCCTAAGTGCTAAAATAATTTTTCCTGTTAGGCACACTCAATGGGTGTCCAACCTTGTCCCAGTTCGGAAGAAAAACGGGGAAATTCGACTTTGCGTCGATTTTCGAAACCTCAATAAAGCGTCTGACAAAGACAATTATCCTGTCCCACCCATGGAACAGATCCTGCAACAGGTATCTGGTTCCGAGAGGCTATCTTTATTGGATGGTTTCTCTGGATACAACCAAGTCTTGATTTCTCTGCCAGACCAACTAAAAACTACCTTTCGTACCCTGTGGGGCACTTATGCTTATCGCAAAATGCCCTTTGGATTGATTAATGCTGGTGCTACCTTTCAGAGAGCAATGGACATTTCTTTTCGAGTCTTAATCAATCACTCTATCGTAGTTTACTTAGATGATGTGACTGTTTATTCTAAAAACAAAGACGCTCATCTAGCTCACTTACGAGCCGTTCTGCTACGATGTCATAAATACGGCATCTCCTTGAATCCCAAAAAATCCATCTTTGTAGTAGAACAGGGTAAATTACTAGGATTCATTGTGTCTAGTGATGGAATGATTATTGACCCCGAGAGGACTCAAGTCATCGCTAAAATTCCCCCTCCTACATCCAAGAAATCCATGCAGTCTTTCCTAGGCCAGATTAACTTCGTGAGAAGATTTGTCCCCAGCTTCTCCGAAATGGTTAGGCCTCTACAGAACCTGATTAAGAAAGACACCCAATATCACTGGGGACCCACTGAAAATCAATATTTTAATGCCATAAAGAAGGCCATAATAGACGCTCTGTCTCTCATGAGCCCCGATTTCTCTCAAGATTTTACACTCTATACTTTTGCCTCCGATCGTTCCTATGCCACAGTACTAACTCAGAAGAATTTCGAGAACAACGAAGTACCCATCGCCTTTATGAGCTCTGCTTTCAAAGGTGTTGAACTTAACTACCCAGCGATTGATTGGCAAACCTACGCTGTTTTCAAAGAAGTCAAGCATTTTCGGTCCTATCTTTTGAAGTCAAGGACGAAAGTCATTGTCCCCTACCCTGCTGTAAGGAACTTGTTAGTGCAGAAGGAGTTAGGAGACAAGAGAGCTAACTGGTTCACCTCCTTGCAGGAGTATGACTTGGAAATCACCCCAGCTTAGATCGTGAGAGGCCAAAATTTGTGTAAATTGGTTGTTGATTCGGGAACAGGACAGCAAGAAGATAGTGATATGTCAAACCTAGAACAACGCGATCAACGTTTAATTTGTTGCGCACAAAACCTCGTTAGTCCCTAGTACGACGATATTAGATTCTGTCTTGAACATGGGTCAGCACCCCGTCACCTTGACCCCGCCAAGAGAAGAGCGTTGAGACTAAAATATCCCTCCTTTCATCTAGTTAACGGTATACTGTTTCGTCAGAATTTTGATGGCGTACTGATGCGCTGTCTCGAAAAAGACGAAGCAGAAAAAGTCTTTCTTGAGTTGCATGCAAGAGAATATGGTGGTCACTTCGGTGGCGACACCACTGCTCATAATGTTTTAAGAGATGGATACTACTGGCCGATGCTTTTTAGGGACGCCCATGCCTTGTGTCGTAAATGTATTATCTTTCAGAAAGAATCGGGGCGGTTGCAAAAACCAGCCTTTCACTTGCAACCTGTCTTAGTAGATTCTCCTTTCCAACAATGGGGCCTTGATATCATAGGTCCAGTTAATCCTCCATCCTCGCAACAACACAAGTTTATTGTGACAGCCACAGATTACTTTACACGATGGTCTGAATTTGCTGCGCTAAGAACTATTAACACCAGTCAGGTAATCGCTTTTCTAAACTCGAATATTATTACTCGTTTCGGCATCCCTGATTGTCTAGTCTTTGATAATGCTTCATATTTTTCTTCTCTTGAAATGAGCAAGTTTTATTTGGAGAAATGAATAAAGCTAAAGTATTCTGCTAGTTACTACCCCTAGGGCAACGGCTTAGTAGAATCAACAAACAAGAACTTGATTAAAATTATCAAGAGAACTGTGGCTGAAAATCACAAGAATTGGCACAATGCACTGCTGAACGCACTGTGGGCTGATAGGGTAACACCCAAAGCCTCTATAGGTAACTCCCCCTTTTTCCTCGTTTATGGCAGGGAAGCAATTATACCACCTCACATTCTTCTTTCTTCGCTTCAGTTGTCACAAAAAGTCCAAGAAGAAGATTGTCCCCCTTTAGAAAGTCGAATTAACGCTTTGATGAAGCTAGAAGAAGTAAGAGCCCAAGCTAAGCATAAGTTAGATCAAAATCAACAATTGATTAAAATCTGGTTCGATTCTAATTCTGCTTCTGATAGAAATTTTGAAGTAGGCGATCTCGTCTTGAAGTGGGACAAACCACACGAAGGAAAGGGTGAGCACACCAAATTTCAAAACTTATGGCTTGGACCATTTTTAATTGTTGAAAAGTTGGGTCCTAGTTCTTTTCGCTTACAGAATCTTGAAAGGCAGCTTGACGCCTACCCGGTGAATGGCCAAACCCTGAAAATATACTTTGCTTGATAACTACCCTTGTATATTATGTAAATATTTCATTTTTGTTTGCGCTTTCTTTTGCTTCTGTTTTTTGATTTGGATTTGAATTGATCAGTTTGTGTTTTTAGACTACACATACCTGTACACTGAGCCATTCAGACAAAGATGATAGAAAATTTCTTCCATGAAATAACTTCTGAAAGTTTGTACAAACATCAATGATATATTGCTGAAATTGATATCTATGTTGGAAAAATTTTGTTGTTTGAAAGAAGTTTACTGATTTCAATCTCTGAGAAAAGCTGGTCATGATCATCTATTATCTTTTTACGCTGTCCCTTTTCCGTAAAGGAATGACTCAAAAGATGTCTCCCTGTCGTAGGAAGTTGTTTTTATAAATAAAGCATCTCTCAAGCTGAATAAAGGACAGTGCTTAAAGATTCTGATGAGGTCAAAAAAAAAAATATGTTAAAATATCAAGACTTTCAGCATCACCCTGCTCAGCTATCTATAAAAGAAAAAAAAAACAAAATTATTAATAAGAGCTGTGTGAAGTGCTTGTAAACCCGCCGGGATAATGAACAGGTCTATTGGCAGCGAGTAAATGCAAGCATGGTGCCAAGACAACTTCACTGGGGTACTGAACAGGCCCGCTGGTAGCGAAGCAATGTCGAGTACATGAAAATCTGCGAAAAATATAAGAAACCTCTTTAATGTCCTTTATTTTGATCTAGAACTTCTTGACAGGATACAGATGTCAGAGTGGGTTAAATGGCAACCCTGTCGAGGCTATGGATGCCTGCTGGCAGCCGTGGCCATGCCAACAGTATTGAAGATTTTATCTTTAATATCGTGACTTGTTGATCTTAAGATTGTTATTGATTTTCATCTTTTAAAACACTGCTGGAAAAAGATGATTAATGATGATGTTTAAACGATTTTTTGGGTGTTATTTTTGAGTTGAAATTATCTTTGATGTCTTAATCTGAATTGGTACCTTTTGCAGAGATAACTGCTTCTACCAGTGTGTCTCCATTGTTGGCAGCCAACTCACTTTTTCCTATCGTCTATAAGCTGCCTACACCCATGTCTTGCGAACATCAAGTTTTTCGTCGCATTTTTCAAATAGACGACACTTTCATTTCTTGTGACATTTGCAAATTTGTCTTCATTAAGTTTTCACGACTGTAAGCGTGAAAACTTCTCCTTTCGAGGTCACATTTCGATCACTATCTGAACTGTCATGATCTTTTTATCGATATTTCCTACTGCACTTACCTTTTGTTTATCGTTATGTGGCTGAAAGGACTTTCAAACTATGCTCATTGGACATTTTTATATTGATTGCATAACTTGATTTTATTGAGTTTGTAAGACATTGAGCCTTTGGATTTATACTTTTTATGACTTGCCTCATATTTGTTTCTGCGTAAGGGTTATGGTTAATTTTGTTTATATATATTATATAATCCTTATGTCAAATTTTTATAACTTTCGTCTTGTTGACTATATGAAATCCGTTTGGCACTTTGGTTGAACTTTTGATTATATGAATTAATACATTGGCACATAATGATTTTGCTGTTGATTTATAAGTCGAATGTTTTGAACACTATGGCATAGTGCTGGTACGTATTAGTATGCACATTGGATTTCATTGGTTGTTCACATAACTTAATGGTTGAACTATTATTATGGAGTGAAAAGCTATCAAATTTGGCGGTTGTACTTGGATAATGAATATTATGCATGGCAATGAATGTCTCCACCACCTTCGCATGCTTGCATTAACGCTTACCCCTTTTCGCTCGTTCATTGTTGTTGGTTCGGGTAGCTCTATTACTGCGTGTTGATGAATTCGAACCCTTCCTTTACCATGCATTCAACTCCATGGCACCAGTCATGTGAGTTGAACCCAATGGAAACCAGGCCCTATTGATATTTGACAATGCCCGCCAAGACTTGGCAGATAGTGGATGGCTTACCTTCGTGGAACGTTTCGAGAGTTTTAACCTTTGCGTGGCTCGACAGTTTTCCATGACCTTCGATGGCTGTCGAGCCAAGGTAGGCGATGTACAGTTAGAGATTGATGAATAGTTCATCAGCTCATCCACGGGGTTATCTACCTCTGGAAAGCATTGGTTTAAGAATTGTAAAGTCGAGGAAGTGTCGTGGACATTGTTGTTTCAGTCTCGCAAAATCACCTCCTGTGATAGAGGTATGCCAGTAACTATGCTCAAACAACGTTGACATGATTTATTGATGATAATCAAGCAGTTTGTGACCTGCGAAGGTCGCTATGGACTGGTGTTCCTCCACCACCTGCGTTTTCTTATGGTTTTTATGGGATACTCTCTCAATATGCCCTATTATTTTCATCGAAGCCTGTTTAAAATGTTAAAGAAGTACAAAAGACACCAGGCCGACAATAGCCTTTTTCATTATGGGCTTGTTAAGCTTATCGTTTTCTGTCATTTGAGTCTGCACGGGGATAGTTGGAGCAATTTCGTTGCTTGGAATGGTTTTGAGTATCCGAACCCTACACAGGTTGACAAACTTGTGGTGAGTGAGGTCAAGGTTGTACCCTCGGTCCCCTACCATGTTCTACTGCCTAAACCCTCGACCGACCCTCCTATCAACTTACCCGACACTGTGACTAAGAGTGCAGAGGCCATTAAGAAGCCTGTGACAAAAAATCCCAAGCCCAACCTCACTGCAAATGTTAAAGGGAATAAGAATGCACGTTTGATTTCATGGATGGAAAGGAATAAGCCAAAACCCCCTATCGAGCCTAACCCTATCGTGTTGAGTGAGGACTCTGATTCGGAAGTGGAGCATTTCTTGGCTAGAGAATACCCCTATTCGCAAGGTTAGTGTGCCGAACCCTCATATGATTTTGTGTCAAACCTACCCCCCTGCCTACAGGATGACCCTAACTACCCAGGCATTAAGTTTCCTTGTGAAACCCTCGGTCATTTGCCCAAACCCTCTCCTGCTCTGTCTAAACCTACACAGTCACCCTGTGACCAATGCAATTCATGGTTAGAGCGATACTATAATGATGTTCCAATACTCCAGTCAAAGATTCAGTCACTGGAAGAACAGATTGCAACCCTGACCAGTCAAAAGGCCAAGCTCCAAGCAGTGGATAAGAAACAAAAGATGATCGACTCCATCTTGTTCAAAAATGTGGAATCAGCCACTGTTGTTGTAAATTCAAAACTGGCATAATTGAGCAGCCTCGTCGCTACACAGGTATGTTTTGATATCATTTGTTTTTGTAAATAATCTAGGTTTATATAACGATTCGGTTTCAGTTTTAAACAACTCTGTTCACTTCATTTGAATGGCTCTGTTACATTGCATGCATTCTATATATAGCTTTGCTTTGACTAAATGAAATTTCATTTTTCCGATC
>SNQJ01S0147815.1:0-15260 GCA_010110895.2 Picea sitchensis
TTTTGTGAAAGGAAAATAGAGAAATTCCTCTCCCTCACATAGATAGAGTTCATTGAATGAAAAATTTATGCATTTCATTCTTTGCATCATTTTTTTGGAGTTGAGTTTCTCACATCATCAGTTTCATTTCCACACCTTGAGTAAATAATATCCCATAAAATTAAGCATTAATAAAATTCACTCAAAACCTTTTTTCTTTTAATTGGTAGTAAACCAACATTAGTCTAGTCCTAGAGCTTTGGAATAGGTGGTGAGAATAACTTTCCAAAGCTGCAAAATCAACAATAGATCCTTGAGTTAGGGAGTGAAATCCAGTTGCTATATCACTATATTTGGGAAGCCCTTATAACACAAGGGTAAAGAACGAGGTCACATTGGGACTGGCAGAGTAATCACCCTACTTTGTTATTCTTGGTGTAGTGGTTGCACATATTATGAACAGTGTCAAAAGGAACTTGGGGATTGCTTGGGAGATATTCCCCAAGGGGATTTCAGGCTTAGCTACCATGCCCTTATGCGTAAACTGGACCTTCGACTGTCCCCCCACTATTTTGGTATAGAAATTGGTACCATAAAGGTCATAATATTTTATACTTCCTACCTAAGGTGAAAACAGAGGCAGAGTTTGCTATACCTGGGATTGACGTTGGTCAAACTTGCTCAGACTCCTTGGAGGGTTTCCCACTTCTTAGTGAGGTCACTTGCACTAGGGTTTAAGTTCGTTAAGTAGGTCACCAATGTAACTTTCCCACCCGTCGTGACCCATCCCCTTCATGCATCGATGTTGTGATGTTGGATTTCATCACCAACTAGCACTTCTTTGTGTGAAGGTTTGTTTGCATGGTTTGCTCCTTAGATTATTAGTGAGTGAGTTTTAGATAAGTGAGTTTTATTTTTGTGGTAGTTGGCCTTGGGATTTTCATTTTTATTTTTTCATAGTCCTCATGACTAATGATGATGACCTTCACCGATTCCGTAGGATGCAAGGATTACCTCCTAAAGATTATAAACCCTTGCCTCCTCATTCACCAAAAGGACCCTCTAATGAAAGGGTTGTTGACGAAGAAAATTATTCAGAAACTAGAAGTGTAGCCACTCCAATGCTCTCACATTCCGAGGCATCAATAGTATTTTATCAGGAAGGTTTCTACCCTCCTACAAACCCACCTTTCACAAATCCTTTGGATCCACTTTTAGTGAGAGTTAATTCTTCAGGCGAGATTATACCTGAGGATTATCCTATATTACCTTCCACACCTTTTGAGGAGGTAAATATGGCATCAGGACAATCTCACAGTAGTGATGGATTTGTAACCCTTATTAGAATATATGACACCATGGATCCTACACCTATATGGGAAACACCCTCTGGACACAATATTTTTGAACGATTAGGACTAAATCCGACCCAATTCTTTTCTCCATCACACGTGTCCACACTCATTATTTCTCCTATTTTGCAACCGCTTCCGTTACTCCTCCCGTGGAAGGGACAACCATGTCCCACATTACCTCCCTATTTAGTCAAATGAATGTAACTCAAACAACTCAATTACCATTGAATTATAATTCTTTAGCAAACTGTTTGAGTCTATTTTCATCTGGTCCAATTGGTAATATTATGATAGTTGTTCCAACTATATCACCTATTCCACACCACTCTAAGGGGAAATATCTTGCTGGTCCATATTCAGTGAGGGTTCACACTCTGGTTGTGGGGTAACCTTTAATCAACAATAATATTCTAGGAATCTACCAACCAATTGGAGTTCAACCTCCGGTTGACCAATGCAACGGGGGTCAATATATCGTCGGGGGCAACCTATGGCCCATGTTTTTTTTTGGGGGAATCAAAATCTAGCTGTGGGGAAACTTGCAGTTGGTGGATACCCTAGGGCAGGTCCATATTCAACTACGGGGCTACCTATGGCTAGTGGGTATCTTGGGGAAAATCATTACCTAGTTGGAGAGAAACCTATGGCTAGAGGGTATCTTGGGACTAGTGAATACCTAACTGGGGGGAAACCATCAGTCAATGGAAAACATCCAGTTGCAGGGAGACCATTTATGGTAGGTCAAATTCCTATTTGTGGTTCTACAATTGTAACAAGACCCTATGATCATTTAGAAACTACTAGTCTTAACCTCATACATCCATATCTAGGAACTTCTCATTCATCGTGGACTCAAAACATTCCTCAAAAACAATATTTTTAGGTTGGACCATCTCAACCTGTACCCAACTTACCACAACAACAACTCCAACCACAACCTTACATGGGAGGCCCATTCCACCCTAGTCATGGACCTACTGGGATGCCAACATCTCATCCATATTATCACAACCCACTGATCAACCATCAACTTCCATTCTTGGCTACCTTAGATTTACCAAATTTATCGAGGTTGAAAAATGACCCTATTCACCATGCACCTTTTTTGCCTCCCATTCCTGGATATTCCCAAATTTGACGGAAACTCTGGAGAAGATCCAAATAACCACATTATGACTTATCATCTTTGGTGTTCTTCCAACTACTTGATGGATGAGTCCATTATATTTTGTATTTTCCAGAAAACTCTTACAGGTTCAACGACCAAGTGGTACGTTGAATTTCCTCCTCAGTATTACAATGATTTTAATTCCCTTGCCATGAATTTTCTCACCCATTTCCAATTACCAATTCGATATGAGACGGGTATCGAAATTTTAACCTTACTGCGTTAATATACCTCCACCCACATATTTGATCATATACATAAGTGGAGGAGATGCAAATGATTGATTAAATCTCATATTATTGATCAATTATTGCCTGAGTAGTTCACTAAATCATTGTTACCATCCATTTCTCGTGATGTCGCCGTGGGTGGTGTAGTCACTGAAGAGTATGAAATTAGTCATGCCCAATACTTATATCTAGTTTATTCTCAGACCAAAACTTTGTACGATTTGATTCCTAATGCACCACATCTGTCAAATAATCCTACATGTCTCGCTCAAGATTCCCATGCTGATGGAATTGTTGGATCAATAAAAAAGCATTCTGCTACTGGAAAGCAGGGTTCACAACCATCACAATCATCTAATCATGCATCTTCACAAACTAAAACTAATTCCAAATCTACTCCTACTCCTACCAAATCCTCCGAAGTAAATGTGGTACAATTTGAGTCATCCCAATCTTCTAGAGGAAAGAAAAAGAATAAAGGAAAATCCAAGAAACCTTCCAATAAGCAAGAAGAAAAAAAAAACCCTGAAACCACTGCTGAGAAAAAACGCAAGCGTAAATCCAAATATCCTTGTCTTATATGTGGAGATTATCATTACACACAGGATTGTCCCCATCGTGATGTTGTTGGTGAGATCATTAAAAGGGATTCCCAACCCATTTTTTTGACCAATCCTGTCCTAGCTCAGCAACAAAAAATGATTACCCAAAACCCTGCCCCTCCTCATGGGAGTAATGTAGGTCATCCTTATCAAGGGGATGCTTCATATAGTAACCATGTATTCATGATGAAGATCATTGATTTGACTACTAGAGCCAAAGACTATGATCTCGTTCCAGATAACTCTAGGGATTTTGATCCCAAGACCTCCACACCATCCACATCATCTATCCATCCTTCATATTCTGGCTCTCTTCAGATTGAGAAGCATAATCTTGACTCAGTGTTGCGCCCTCCCAAGGGTACAATTTGTAAGTCAACCTTTAATCTCAGTGTTCATGCCGCACAAAGTTACAATATTGTGGAGGACTTGGTATAGGAACCTTGCACAATGTCGACCCTTGAAGTTCTGCAAAACTTTCCTAGCCAACACAGAACATTGTTGTATGCTATATGAGGCATATATTAGGATACATCTAATGTTATAAGGTTTAATATGGAATATTTTAAATCAAGAATATCCCATCAACTTGCGTTTCAAATTCAATCTGTAGTTTGTGGGAAACATGTCCATCACACTATTTTGGATGAAGGAGCCTCTACTTGTGTCATGTCTTTGTCCTGCTAGAGAAATGTTGGTTCTCCTACTATCAACCAATCCTCCACTACCCTCAAGGAATTTGATGGGTGTGGGTTTAAACCCTATGGTATTTTGAATTCCCTCACTATGAAAGTGGGGGAAAAAATGCTTATGTAGAGGTGGAAGTGGTAGATCCCCCCCTTGATTATAATCTCTTGCTTGGTCTCAACTGGTTCTATGCCATGACCGCTATTGCATATTCGGTCTTTCGAATGTTACAGTTTCCTCATCAAGGTAAAATTATGACTATTGACCATCTCATTTAGTGCATTCAAGATTCCAATACCCACAACACTGACAAAGTTCCGTTAGTCGACAGTTCCCAACTATCTTATGAGAGTACAAGGGTTGGAATTTTAAAAGACTCTACCCTAATGGGTACTTTTATTTTACCTACCCCCACTCCTTCCACTTCGACCACCCATGTTAAAACTATTTCATCCATGGTACACTAATCCCTTAGCTCTTCGGATCCTTGGATTGTGCCGAGTCTGTCCCATCTTGAGTCATTTGGTGACCTCATGCCACTAAGTCTAGTTGAGGAAGCATATCACGCCATTCAGTCCATCTCTTGTTATAATTCTATCGATACTCATCTTTTTGATCCATTATACCGCTACTCTTCGCAATCCTGGATGGATTCCTCTTTATCTTCTTTAGATTGTCTCCTACATACTTTTCCTTCAAATGAGTCCATTATGGAAGTCTTGAGTATCGAGGACCCTCCATGGGATGATAGCCATCATCGCTAATATTTCCCTCTTACACCAAACCTTGCGGAGAGTGGTATTAAATCCAGGCTTGCGGTCAATATTGTCAATCTAACTGAATCCCCCATTCCGGCTTTATCTGAAGGGAATTTTTCCACTGTTACATAAACCATTATTGTTGAAATATCTGTCAATCTTGGTGTCATAGAACATGTTCATCTTGGAAAGTGTTGTACCCTTGATGATATCCAAGCATATACGACCTTGTTTAAGGAGTTTGACGTCATTTTTCTTGGAGTTATTAAGATATGTCGGGTATTGACCCATCTATTGTTGTTCAAGAAATAAATACATACTCAAGAGCTAAACTTGTTCGCCATAAATTGTTCCCAATACATCCTCGGAAAACAACAACAATCAAACATGAGGTAGAGAAACTGTTGAAGGATGGTTTTATTTATCCTGTCCCCTTGACGGAATGGGTGTCTAACATCGTTCCCATCATGAAGAAAAAAGGAACTATTCGAGTATGTGTTGATTATCGTGATCTTAATAATGCTTGTCCCAAAGACAACTACCCACCCCATTCATCGACCAAATCATAGATAATTGTGTCGGGAGCATCATATTTTCATTTATGGATGGGTTTTTTTGGTTATAATCAGATTGAGATACTCCCTTCCAACCAACACAAGAAAATTTTTATCTTCCTGTGGGGAATGGTTTCTTATCGTAAACTACCTTTTGGCCTTAAAAACACTGGGTCTACGTTCCATCAGGCCATGTCGTATGATTTCCATGACATTAAACATATTTTAGATCCTTATTTAGATTATTTTCCTACTCATTCACTTCATCGTTATGACCATATCGAACATATTCAACCCTTCTTTATTCGGTGCCACTATTATAGGATCCATCTTAATCGACATAAATGCATTTTCTGCATTGAATTTGGCCAACTTCTTGGATTCATAGTCTCCAAGGATGGGATCAGATTTGATCCATTAGAAGTTGAGGCGATCATTTCACTGCCTCCTCCCACCACTATTATCCAGCTTCAAAGTTTGCAAGGGAAGGAAATTTTTTTGTGTCGCTTTGTTCACAATTATGCAGAAGTCACTAAGGGATTCATGCATCTATTGAAGAAAGATATCCCTTTTATTTCGGATGATAAAGAACAATGATCTTTTGATTCCCTGAAACATGCATTGACACATGTTCCATTGTTACATCCCCCTGATTACACCAAATATTATGTCTATCTTATACCTTGCTTATTTTGCTTCCACCATTGGAATGGTGTTAGTTCAATGAATTTGAGAAAAGGGCTTTTAGGCCTCGGACTCAACTATTCTCATATCGAGAAGTTGGATCTGGAAGATGTCTTTGTGGTTCATATATTTCGTCACTATTTCTTGCTTCGCAAGACTATCGTTATCGTGGACACTGATCCCATGTACTACATCCCATGACATCAAGCATTGGGGGGAAAATACTCACATTGGATCGTGATCCTTCAGGAGTTCGATATGGAATTTGAGAAGTCCAAGTCCAAGAAGTCCTTAGTTTTTGTAGAGATTTTATGAAATCTTCCTTGTGCTGACATAGATATCGAGCCCACTAAGACCATAGACTCTCTTCATGATGAGTCTTTATTTCTTATCAGTACATCTGACCCATGGTATGGAGATATCACCTTGTATCTCTAGACTCAAGGTTTTCAGCCTAAACTTTCACAGAACAATCGTGGTCATATCCATCATGATGCTTGTCATTATGTTATCATCGATGACACTTTGTATCACCACAACATTTATTCCCTCTTGTGACATTGTCTCACTTATGATGAGGATGAACTTGTCTTAAGTGATTTTCACTCCAAAGAATGTGGTGGTCATCTCTCTGGGATGGCTACGACCTAGAAGATCTTATGTGTTGGATATTTCTAGCCTTCCATATTCAAATATTGTATTGAGACCATCAAGAAGTGTCTGCCTTGCCAACTTTTTCATCCTAAAAAGAAATCTCCCCTTGATCTATTACACCCAGTCATCGTTGTTAGCCCTTTTTCAAAATGGGGCATAGATTTTATGCAATGTAATCCTACCTCGGTTGGGGGGCATAGTTACATTATTTTCGCGGTTGATTACTTCACTAAGTGGGCTAAGGCTATGCCTACATTTTTAAGTGATAGCAATATTGTTTCACTATTCATGTTCAATCACATCATCTCTCGATATGGAGTCTCAAAATATATCGTTACTGATCATGGTTTACATTTTCGTAATCATATGATGGCTAAATTAAGAAAAAAATTAGGTTTTCTCCACGAAAAATTTGTCTCCTTACTACCCTGAAGCTAATGGACAGGTTGAAGCTATTAAAAAAGTCTTAAAGACCATGATACAACGTATGGTAGGGAAACATAAATATGACGGGCAACTTAATCTTTTTCTATCCCTTTGGGATTACAGAACTTCCACAAAGACTGCCAAAATATTGACTCGTTTTCAATTAGTTTACGGCCTAGAAGCAGTGCTTCTGATTGAATGCGAAATTCCATCACTTCGATTAGCCATATAATTTTTTCCAAATACTACTATCAAAGAAGAACTCTTTCTGTACCTTACAAAACTTGATGAGACCTGTTGAGACGTCGATATGGATAATGAAATGCATAAAAGGTGTGTCAAAATCTAGTATGATAAGTCTATTCGACCTCACACTTTCCAAGAAGGTGACCTAGTTTAAGTCTACGATCAAGACCATGATAAGCTAGGAGCAGGAAAATTGGAGCCCATGTGGTATGGTCCTTATGTTGTCAAGCATGTGCTACAAAAAGGGGCTTATGAGTTAGTTGATTACAATGGGATACCTTTGAAGGAGCCTAGAAATGGGCTCTATATTAAGAAGTACTATGCATAGGGGCATCCTAGTGTGGTGCTTTGTATATATGTACCATATTTTTTATGATAGTTTGGTGTGGTGTGCTTTATACTTTTGCATGAGGATTTTTATCCTTGGCTAGTGATTGCACTTCGTACTTGGATGCACATATGTTAGTGCCTTTCCCTGTATACTATGGATTCATGGATGGTGCTAGAAGACATACTCAAAACCTAGCTTCTGTGGCTTGTACCATCTATTCCTTTGTCGACGAGTTGGTGGGTTCAGGGGGGATGTGCCTTGGTTCTACGACCAACAATATTATAGAATATCATGTGGTAATTGGTTTTTTTACTGAGGCCTCTTCCATTGGTATTTCCTATCTGATAGTTTACCTTGATTCCCAACTTGTATTTTGTTAGCTTAACCGTGCTTATTGCATTCGTGACCTGTTTTTGTTGCGTTTGTTTTTTAGGGTTTGTCATCTCGAAAGGTTATTTGATTACATTGAATACAGACACATACCAAGGGAATTTAATGTTATCACTGATTCTTTAGCTAATTATGTGATGGACTGGCATCTAATGCATAGATAAACATTTAAAAACACAAAGCATTCATTAAAATACACAATGAAAACCATGAGATAGGTGACCAAGGAAAAAATCCATATATATATATATATATATATATATATCCGTATATATAGAAAAAGTGTGTCACAGTTGTCCAAAAAAGGTACAAAGGGCCAAAATTTGGGCTACAAGGCCCGCAGATCATATGTCATCTCAAAAATAGAGTATGGTTGAGGGGGACTCTACTAGTTCTCCCCTCCTACATGATGCTCCTCGTAATAGGCCACTTCTCTAGCCACTGGATGTAGTAGTTGGCTCATCCATATAGATACCCCTACCACATGCCTTTGTAGGTGTCTGGGAGAATCTAAGATATGCATAGGAGGATCTCCCATGGTAAACCCTCTAAGGTTCCACTCTACATCAGATAGCTCCTTTTCCTCCTCCTCCTCCTGCTGAATCTGGATCTGAGGAGCCTCTGATGAAGGAGCATCGCCAACACATCAAGCAAGCCAGCACGAAAGCAAAAAGATAGCTAGACAAGCCAACACAAATTTTGAAAAACCCTTTGGAATTGAGGCGCAAATCTTAAATGAACCATTTATGAAGGCGCACTTTGTATATTGTAATGGACCTTGAGCAGATAGCTCTCGTCCTTAGGTAGATAGTCGACATTTAATATAGTTAATGCTGGTAGATAGGGATTTAATTATATATTTGATAGCGTAGAGTCCAAGAGGGAAAACGGATATAGATACCCTCCTTTGTACATTGTAACATTAAGCAGCATCGAGAACAAGCAGAAGAGCAGGCAGAGAACTGTATGAAAAACACCCATGTACCGACATTTGAATTAATAGAAGAAGCTTTGATTCAAATACATGGTTGTGTTTTTTCTCTGTGTATTGATATTATGCTCATGAATGTTTGCTTCCTGTCATACATTTGCTTTTATATGCTGTGTATATGATTTCATGGTTGAATAGAAATCTGAGAGGGTGAGTGAATAAGTTTCAATTGTTTCTCAAATTGAACCAGAGGATTCCTGCGAGGAGTGCAGTTGAATTTGTCCGCAAGGAGTGTGTTGACAGAAGGGTTCAATTAGAGATAACTTTTGTTGCTCTTCCTCTCAGGAGTGCATTAGCACAGTGTCGTGCAAGGAGTGCGCAGGCCAAGAGGGGTCTCAGAGTTGCGATTCTGAGCAAAGTGTTGGGAGACTGCTGCTGCAGGAGTGCGCAGAGTCGAAAGACTTCAACACAGAAGAGTCATTGAAGATTTTCCGCAAAGAGTGCACGCAAGAAGTTCTCGGAAGGACCTGAGAAGTCGAGAACAAAGTTCAGGAGGAGTAGGCCTTCGAATTCGTCCAAGGATTTCACAAAGGGATTGTGCATTTAAGTAACCGAGCAGGTATTGAAAGCTCGCGGGCAGGTGAACAAGGCTTTGTTGAGGAAGTACTTGTTTCATTTCGCAGGCATCGACAGAGGGAGATCGGACGATCGAAATCCTCGGGGAGGTTTCGCGAAGTTCCTAAGACTATAGATCTTGCAGAGGTGCAAGGAGAATACGGTGGAGAACGTCTGAGAGTGAGAATCTCAAGAGAGGAAGGTCATTGATTCAAGTCAGTCGAGGCCATTGGATTACTCTCGAGATCGCCTATCGGGATCTCATGAGAAAAGTGTCCAAGACTTGGTAACGGGAGTCGCGAAGTCATGAGACGCGATATCCCTACGGTCCTGTAGACATTGTGGGCCACAGGGAGTCAGGGAAGTGGAGTACAGGTGGCATGAAGTCATCGGGATCTCGCCGTGAGAAGTCTCGAGCATTTGGTGTTAGGATTCGTGATCCTGCGAAATCCGAAGTCTCGACGAGATCAGGAGCCGTTGAAAAGTTAATCCACACNATCGGCGTAGATTAAGGCATCGGGTCTCGGGGATCCGAGAGTGTAGCACTCGACTGTCGGACTCGCGAAGTCATAAGTTTCGATCCTCCAGTTAGCTAAGGAAGGAGGATCACGCAGGAGAAGAGAATCTGTGGGTAAGGAGAAATTCCCGATAGGGAATCAAAAGAACCTTGGAGTTCTTCGGGCCGAGGAGAAAGGAGGTCCTGAGGAAGCGGGCATGCCAGTGAGGGTGTGGCTACGTCAGAGTGGTATCAAAGCGGGAAGTTCTTTGCTTTCTGTAGCAGAGAAGAAAGAAATTTTCCATGCCACCCAGAAGAGAAAGGAAATCGCCTGACCCAGAAGATAGGGAGGTGCAAAGAAGAGGTAGGCCGGCAGGAAATCCAGAAATGGAGAGATATATGAGAGATCTCCGAGCGAGACTCGAAGAGATGGAGACAACTCAGAGACGCACAACCAGTGTAGGGGATCACAGTGATTCCGAAAGAGTAATAGAGGTTGAACGCGAGGAGAAAGTTGCAGCCGAAGATGCATCAACAAAGCGATTGATTAGAGCCATATCTAGAATGGGTGCAAAGGCCAAGATGGATATTCCAGTCTATGAGGGGAATCTGGATGCAAAAGAGCTATTGGACTGGATTAGATCTCTTGACACCTACTTCGATTATGAAGATATCGAAGAGGATAAGAAGGTCAAGCATGCTGTCACGTGCTTGAAAGGACATGCAACATTGTGGTGGGACAAGTTACAAGTTGATAGACGCTGCAAAGGCAAGCAAAAGATCAAGAGTTGGGATCGAATGATTGTGAAGATGAAGGAAAAGTTCATCCCAAGAGACTATCAAATTACTCTGTTCAGGAGAATGCAGAACTTGAGACAGAAGCTGATGACAGTTAAAGAATACACTGAAGAATTCTATCGACTGAACATCAGAGCAGGTTATCGGGAGAGTGATGATTAAAAGGTTGTCAGATATCAGAATGGTCTGAGATACGACATTCAAGATGAATTAAGCATGGTTACCATTAGGACGGTAGAGGATGCTTATCATATGGCTCTGAAAGCCGAGGAGAAGCTGAGCCATAAGCAGAGTCAGCGAGGGCGAGGCAGGAGTCAGCCCAGAGGCAAGGCAATAGCCTAAGAGAAATACCAGAAACCCAAGGAGGAATGGAAGAAACCTCAGGGTAGAGTTGAAAGAGGCGGAACCTCATAGCGAGGACAACCATACATTGAACAGAGAGGACAACATACAGATCAAAAGGGAGATTATGCTGACGCAAATACTTTTCCTCGTACTAGAAGTAGAGGGAGAGGTCGAGGTGGAGTTATCACATGTTTCACATGTGGAAAGAATGGGCATAGGTCATTTGAGTGTCCAGATAAAAATAAGGATAGTGGAGAAGCTCACATCACTGAAGCGCAGAGACGTGATGCTGAGACCGAGGAAACTGAGGGCGGAAGATCGCTTGCGATGCGTAAAGTTATTTTGACACCCGAGAAGGAGGTGTAGGAAGGTTCAACTCAAAGGACCAGACTGTTCAGGACAACTTGCAATACCAAGGATTGGGTATGCAAGGTTATCGTGGACAGCGGTAGCACAGATAATCTCGTTTCAACCGAGATGGTAGAAAAGCTGGAGCTGGAGACAACTGATCACCCGAGTCCATACAAAGTTTCATGGCTACAGAAGGGACATCAGGTGAGTGTCACTAAATAGTGTTTAGTTGAATTCAAGATAGGTGGATATAATGATAAGGTCTTATGTGATGTTATTCCCATGGATGTATGTCACTTATTGCTGGGTAGACCATGGCAATATGACAAAAATGTGATTCATGATGGGAGAATGAACACATATACCCTGGAGAAGGATGGGAGGACACACAGGTTGCTTCCGATAAAGGATAAGGAGGTGAAACCGGAAGTAAACAACACAATACTTCTCATGAGTGGGAAGGAACTTCTTACAGAGATGGAGAAGAAAGAAGATCCACAATTCTTTGTGGTCAGAAAGCCGAGGATTGTTCTGACTAGCACAAGAGTGGATGATCTACCGGATGAGATTCAGGAACTGCTGGAAGAGTTCGCTGATATCATAGTGGACGAATTACCTCATTCATTGCCACCGATGAGGAGTGTGAGTCACCATATAGACCTCATACCAGGAGCTATTTTTCCGAACAAAGCTGCGTATAGGTTGATGCCGCAAGAAAATGAAGAGGTCAAGAAGCAGGTCCAGGAGTTGATGGACAAGGGATTAGTCAGGGAAAGATTAAGTCCATGTGTTGTTCCAACAATACTCAGTCCAAAGAAGGATGGAGGATGGAGAATGTGCACTGACTCAAGAGCGATCAATAAGATAACCATCAGGTACATATTTCCACTGCCGAGAATGGATGATCTAATGGATTTCCTGAGTGGGGAAAAGTATTTTTCAAAGATTGATTTGAAAAGCGGATACCACCAGATTCGCATGAGAGAAGGCGATGAGTGGAAAATAGCATTCAAGACAAATGAAGGTTTGTACGAATGGCTGGTCATGCCATTTGGTTTGACGAATGCACCAAGTAATTTCATGAGATTGATGAATGAAGTCCTGAGGGAATTCATCGGGAAGTTCGTCATTGTGTATTTGGATGATATACTGATTTACAGTAAATCAGAGGCTGAACACATGAAGCATTTGGCCATTGTGATGAGGAAGCTATAACAGGAGAAGCTGTTGATTAACATGAAAGAGTCCTCATTTATGAAGACAGAGCTCATTTACTTGGGTTTTGTTATTTTGGCTAATGAGCTGAGAATGGATTCGGATAAAGTGGAGGTGATCAAGAATTGGCCATCACCGAGAAATATTTTTGAGGTGAGAAGTTTTCACGGATTAGCTAGTTTCTACCGTAAGTTCATCAGGAATTTCAGTGGGATTAGTGCAGCGATGATGGATACAGTGAAAAAGCGGCATAAGTCTTTTCATTGGACAGCAGAGGCTGAGAAGAGCTTCAATCTGTTGAAGCGGAAGATAACAGAGCGACCAATGTTGGTGTTACCGGATTTCCAGAAAACATTTCAGGTGAAATGTGATGCAAGCGGGTATGCCATAGGAGCGGTCTTGAGTCAGGAAGACAGACCAGTTGCATATTTCAGCGAGAAGCTGGATGAGGCGAAGCTGAAATACTCCATGTATGACAAAGAATTCTATGCTATTATACAGGCGTTGAAGAAGTGGAGGCATTAATTGATCCCAAAAGAATTTGTATTGTACAGTGATAATCATGCATTGCAGTTTGTGACTCAACAGGAGAAGTTGAATAAAAAACATGCAAAATGGGTAGAGTATATGTAGAATTTCACATTTGTGATTAAGCATATTTCTGGTACTGCTAACAAAGTGGCTGATGCTTTGAGCAGGAAGTGTTTGTTGCTGCAAGAATTCCGAGTCAAAACATTGGGTTTTGAAAATCTCAGGGATATGTACGCAGGTGATGCAGATTTTGGAGAAGCGTATGAAGCAGCTGAGAATCCAGTTCTCAGAGATCGGAGCCCGTGGATAGATTATATGATCTAGGAAGGATTGTTGTTCAGAGGCAATCAACTGTGTATTCCGAAATTCTCCATGAGGGAGAACCTGTTGAAGGAGAAGCACAGTGGTGGATTGGCAGGACACTTTGGCCATGACAAGGCATTCACGAAGTTGAATGAGTCATATTTTTGGCCGGGGATGCGAGCAGATGTCAAGAGGTTCGTTGACCGATGTAGAATTTTCCAGCATTCGAAGGGGAGAAATAAGAATGCATGTTTTTATCAGCCATTGCCCATACCAGGGAGGCCATGGGAGGAAATCAACATGGATTTTGTATTGGGGTTACCAAGGACGCAAAGGGGTGTTGATTCCATTTTTGTGGTCATAGATAGGTTTTCAAAGATGGCACATTTTATCCCATGCCAGAAGACCAGCGATGCGACTCATATCGAAAATTTGTTCTTCAAGGAGGTCATTCGACTTCATGGACTGTCGAAAAAGCATAGTTTTGGACAGGGATACAAAATTCATAGGACATTTCTGTAGAACCTTGTGGAAGAAGCTGGGAACAAATCTGATGATTAGTTCTGCTTATCATCTGCAGACCGATGGACAGACGTAAGTGGTCAATAGAAGTCTGGGAGACTTGCTGAGAAGCTTGGTGACGGAGCACCACAACAGTTGGGACAACATATTGCCACAGGCAGAGTTTGCATACAACGATTCAGTGAACAGGAGCACAGGGAAGAGTCCATTTCAGGTTATATATGGAATGCAGCCGAGAGGAGTCTCTGAATTGCGAGATTCAGAACAAACTGTAATTAGCAGCACTAGTGCAGAGAAATTTGCTGAGGCGATGAAGCAACTTCACGGCCAGGTGAAGCAGCGACTAATAGATTCAAATCAGGAGTACAAGCGCAGAGAAGATTAGCACCGGAGACAACTTCAGTTTGAAGTTGGTGATATAGTTTTGGCACATTTGAGGAAGGAAAGGTTCCCAAGGGGAACATACAATAAGCTGAAAATGAAGAAAATTGCGCCATGCAAGGTCTTGAAGAGATTCAGAGAGAATGCTTATGAAATCGAATTGCCGGATGGCATCAGGATATCTCCAATCTTCAATGTCGCAGATTTATACCCATACAAAGCTGGAGAAGCATACATTGGAACTGAGGAGCCAGTGATCCAGTGGGTGAAACAATTGCCAGTTGCAGAAAAGCCACAGATGGAATGCATACTGGACAAGCGAGTGGGTAAAAAGACCAGAAGGAAAGAATACTATGAGTATCTAGTCAAATGGAAGAATCATCTAGCTAAAGATGCCAGTTGGGAGAATGAAGCAGAGATACTGAAGCATGGAAAGACCGTGTAGGAGCTCATGGAAATGAGCTCATGAAAATTTTCAAGCCGAGGAGTATGATGCAGGAGCATCGCCAGCACATCAAGCGAGCCAGCGCGGAAGCAAAAAGATAGTTGGACAAGCCAACACAAATTTGGAAAAACACTTTGGGATTGAGGCGCAAATCTTAAATGAACCATTTATGAAGGCGCACTTTGTATATTGTAATGGACCTTGAGCGGATAGCTCTCGTCCTTAGGTAGATAGTCGACATTTAATATAGTTAATGCTGGTAG
>SNQJ01S0147816.1:0-23547 GCA_010110895.2 Picea sitchensis
GATCTTGCAAGGTTATTCATATTATCATCACTTAGGGGTATGGTTGGTTTTCCAAATCATGATCTCGTTCTGCTGTCATACTTCCCTTACCTTTTGTGGATCATTTGCAATGAAGATAAGAATTATATTACCGAGCAATCTGGGTGGCTATGGTGGAAGTTTGCTTTCACCTAGCGCTTTGTAAAAATCTGTTAGCCTAGGATTGTATATAAATAAGATCCTTCTGGAGCCCATGTGTTTGTTTTCATTTTAGTAGAGTAGTGTACATATTTCCCTGTTTTCTGATGCAATTTTTGAGCTCAACTCCATAGCCCAACAACTAGGCACTGGAACTACGCATTCTTGGCATCTCGCATGGAGCATGCCATCCCCTGTGGAGCCAAATTTTATCACATATAGTTGTCAAGGGCAACAGGTCGTCCAATTTTGTGGTATTCACAAGGAACGTCAAAGCGCAACGTTCAAAGCAGTCTGTTCTGGACTCGAATGAAGTAAGCATGCAAGTTTATCTTTCAACGACGTAGATCCAATCAGGAAAATTAGATTGACGACGTGCGGGCATTTGGAAACCTAAAGTTTCTCAAAGATTAGTGTCGGAGCAAAGGCTCGAGATCAAGGTCGAGCAAAGATTAAATCTGGGTTGTAGATCTCATTGGGAGAGATCAATGGTGGAAAATTTAATCGTCAAAGGTCCGAAGTCCCGAAGCCCGAAATAAGTGGAAGCCGTCCGATCTTCGGGGGATAGGTGGCAGTCGATCCGAAGGTTTGCGAGAATGAGATTCGGGAGTGTTGAAATGAGAAGTGTCGAAGCCACCAAAGTGTCGAGGTCCTGGAGTCCAGAAGTGTGAAGTGTGAAGTAAATCTAGACTGTCTTATCCAGAAGGGCATGTGGCAATAGATCAGCGGATTCACAGTTTTGCGAATCAGAGGTTTGCTGGGAGCAACGCACAAGTTTCCTGCAGTGCGAGTTTTCGATGCACTCAGAGAGTGGGCCCAAGGTCACAGCCTGAGGTCCTATGGAAGGCGTGTCCAGAAGGAAAGGATGGTGCCCATCGCATGGAGATGGCCGATTCATAGTTCCGAAGAAGCAATCGCATCCGTCGATCGCGAAAAATATCTGACCGTCAAGGTGATTTCCTCGAATTGGGCATCGAGAAATATGGAGTAGGGGAGGTGAAGACTCCCTAAGTGCGAAATCCCGAAATACCATTTGGGATAAGGCGTCGGGTCACAACCCGAGGTCACATTGGAGCAAGGCCAAATTCATAGAGCGCTCATCCTCTGCTTCGCGTCCAAGGCTCTTAAAGCGCCAAATTTGGCACCATCTCCACGCAAGGTCTTATGTATCCCAGAATTGGTGAATGGGTAAACTTCAGCGGCTGCACCTCAAATAGAATAATCATGCTAGCCACATATCTCCATCAGACCAATGGCCCCGAGTTTGTATGTTCATTTAGCATCACATTTAATCATAACAAGTAGTCATCCCTTAGTTACCTGGCCCAGTCTCGATCCCGAGGATATATCAGTTAATGCACATAGAGTTGCTGTTTGAAACTTCAACTCACTCCATAAATGGAAAGCAAGCTAAGAGCGACTGTGAAGGAAAACTGTCAATCCGAAGCTTCCTTATGGACATATTTTCCTGTAAAGCACATAACTGCGCCTGGTTTGCATCTGACATCAGGAGGCCCACACAATTTGACAGAGAAGGTGCCAAATGAAAACGTTAATGCAATGGTCCAATCACACTCCTGGTGGTTGCATCATTTCTAAGTATATATAGGCAGTTTTAGTATTTTGTTAAGGTCGATGGTTGAGCAGTGCTCCTGTATTGTAAACTTTTGATGAAGAACACTAGTTCTCTGGTTATGTATTTGTTTTTTGAGACATCTTGGTTAATCTAAGTCAACTTTCTTACTCCATTGTATTTTCCTCTGATACTGAGAGAGTTCATGATTGACTGATTCACATGGGATTTTATGACTGTATTATGACGAATGTTTGATTATAGTGCTGTTATAATTTCTTTCAGTTTCTTTGAAATTTGAATTCAAGAGGATCTTGCATTTAAGTTTTTCCTCCTTAGGATGTTGGAAGACCTGATGTCCACAACATACCTCTACACTCTCCTCACCAAATTCTTCCCTCTATTCACCCTTACTCCAACTTACTGACTGAAGTTGATTCAAGACCTCAACTACTTGCGCATACCAGTCCAGAGTTCTGAGTTAGAAGGATATTTTCTTGAGTTTGCGCCCATTTGACCCCCTTTAAATTTATTCACTGTGACATAAAAAATTGATGGGTACTGGGCTTACCTCCAATACAATATGGAGGTGACTTCTAGTGCTAACATTTATGGCGTCGTTGCTGAGGAATGAATTGAAGACTTTTCCCTGGGATATAACGAAAAAAAAGCTTCTGATTCTGAAGGTGCATTAGATATCAGAACGATTGAAGATTGTATCTGTGCACTTGGCGACCCCACTATTTCAGCTGACCCAAAGAGGATTATTCAAGAGCAGGAAAGCTTTCTCAGAAAGTTTTTGTTGCTGTCCCAGATTTAAAAGCTCCTTGGGAGAACGATAATGACCAGATTTGGTCTTTGATGGTGAACAAAGACCAGCCACTTTTAGGCTACTCATCATTCACCTGACGAATCCATGATTAAAGAACCCAATGGTGACTCCACTAGTTTGAAATGGACCAGATCTTAGCTTAGAGGTTTGATTTCTGTGATTTTTCAAAAATACTTGGTTTCCCTAACCCACTACCTAGTAGAGATGAATGGGAAAGTAGCCTTCCTAGATTCCGAGGAAAAGGGTGGAAAGTACTAGCTGAGCGTTTGCTGGACTTTCATGAATTTAATCATTGACTTCATATCGTGCATGAAGATGTTCAGATTAAGATTCTCAAGTATTCATTACAGGGGATTGCTCATGATTGGTGTCGATCTCTTCCCATTGCAAGCATCAACTCTTTGACCAATTTTCATGCAACTTTCAATTCGTTTTATAAAGATTATTTTCCAGCCGAGTGTCTTTATGAAAACTGTTGTGATGAGTTTTCCTTGTTTCATGAAGATTCTACTAGTCATGAAAACGATATTTGTGATGAAGCTGTTACTGTGGAAGAAAGCATTTTCTATGAAGAGATAGAGGTGTTGGACGATATTCATTATGATAACCATAACACATAAACATCTGGCATCATTTTAGAGGTATCTGTTCCTTTAGCTATTCATACAAACCAACATGTCTCTTTTGAAAATTTTGAGGTCCAAAAGAAATGTTTTCTATAGCAGATATTTCTCCTGAGTATGGAACTAAGATAGATGATAATCTAGTTAAGAGAACTAGTGAAGATTTCTCTTTGTTTCTTCCTAGTTTTTTAGGATTGAAGGCAGAGGTTTTTTGTTTCTCTTGTGAAGAAAATGCAGAGGACATTTATGTCCCTGAAACAGATGTTTTGGGCAACCTTGCTTATAAGGGAGAAGTGGTTACAGATACTAACCGAAAGCAACCCATTTTTTATGAATATCCCAGTAAGGATGATGAAGAGTAGAGCTTTTCCATGGCTCCTGTGTATGATGATTGTGACTCTGATCCTTGGAAGTGCCATGAGGAAGAAGAGGAAGAGCTAAAGACATAGCTTAGCTCTTGTCCAACACCTGCAAACGAGCAAGTATCACCTAGGATCAAACGACCCACATTAGTCCTCTACCCACCTGTACAGTCTGAGAACATCGAACGACAGGTGAGTAACCATGAAGAACATGAGGTAATTTCTTACCAGTCAAGCTTTCCTGATTATAAATTTTGTGACCCTGTGGGGTTATATATGGAACTATGTTTTACAAAAGCATTGGGGCCTGCAAAATTGTTCATATTATCATCATTCAGAGGTATTTCCAGTGTTCCAATACATGTTTTCTTTATGCTGTCATACTTCCCTCACCTTTTATGGATTATTTGCAGTAAAGAGAATAATTATATTATCGAACAGTCTGGGTGGTTATGGTGGAAGTTTGCTTTCACCTAACGCTTTGTAAAAATCAATAGCCTAGGATTGCATATAAATAAGCTCCTATGGAGCCCATGTATTTGCTTTTGTTTAGAGTAATTATTGGCCTGTCATCCTCAACATGACGTTTTTTGAGCATGACTCCACAACCCAACAACTAAGGCATTGGAACTACTTGTTCTTGGCAGCTCACAGGGAGCATGCCATCCCCTATGGAGCCAAATGTTATCACATAAATTTGTCAAGGGCCGCAAGCCGCAACCATGAGCGCAAATCACAACACTCAGAGCGACTCATTTCAGGCCTAAAATCAATGGCCGAAGCTCGAAATAGATCTAGACCGTTCAATTAGCAAGAGCCATGCATCATCAGATATGTCACTCTGGGAGTTTTACTTTGGGATTTTTAAAATGAGAAACATTGCAAAGTACCGAAGTGCCTTGAAGATAAGCCCCAGGTCACAGTGGTGGTCATATTAGAGGGGTTCATAAGAATGGAGCTAGCGCTCTCTAGGCTCCATTTCATGAGTTCGAAAATCAAGAGAGTCGGGAGTGGCTCACATTGAAGAACCAAAAATGCGAAGTCGCGAAACACCTTTTGGGTAAGTGCTTGGTCACATAAGAGGATTTGCATAACCTAGAGGCGTCAAAATTGACTCGCAGAAGTCATTGGCACCATCTAAGAACATTCATGGGTGTCAGGCCTCATCTTGATCCCGATGAAGGCAGTTACTGAGAATGAGAGCGGTGGTTGAGACCTCGTCTCAACACATAAATGGAAAGCCAGAAAGGATTGGTAGATTTGAGCTCGCGACTGACAGAGAGCTGCATGCACAATCTGACAGAGAAGGTACAGACGGAAGAGCTCGCGTCTAACAACATAAGATTGTTTGCACAGTCCGACAGAGCAGACGCCGACTGAAAACTTTGAATGCAACAATCCGATCACACTCCTGATGGTTGCAGCAGTTTTGCTTATATATAGGAAGTTTTGATGTTTTGCAAGGGTCGATGGTTGAGCAGTGCTCCCGTATTGTAAACTTTTGATGAAGCTTCTGGTTCTCTGGTTATGTATTTGGATCCGAGACTTCTTGTTTAATGAAAGTCAACTTATTTTTCATCATATTTGCCTCTGATACTGAAGTGTCCATGATTGAAGGATTTAGATGTATTGTTTTGACTGTATTGTAATGTATGTTTGATTGCAATGATGTTATTTACGTTCTTTCAGTTTCCTGAAGTTTTGAATCCAAGATGATCTTGTATTTGAATCTTTTCCTCCTTAGGCTACCAGAAGAACTGATGTCTACGACAAACCTCCACACTCTCCTCACCAAAGTCTTTCCTCTATTCACCCTTACTCCAACTTACTGACTGGATTTAACTAAGACCTCACCTGCATGTGCATACCAGTCCGGTTTTCTGAGATAAAACGATATCATCTTGAGTCCGCACCCATTTGAACTCTTTAAAACCAACCTGTGATGTAAAACTCTGATGGGTACTAGGCTTACCTCCAACACAATTTGGAGGTGACTTCTAGTGTTAACAAAATCTAATGATGACTATTCTTATTACCGAATGGAAACTAAATTAGGATAAGATTTACCACCTTTGAAAAACTAGTTGATTCGTTGCAGTGCATTATAAATTAATTGGAAATTGCTTTATCTAATTAATACTATATACTTTCACATTCAATGCGTTATTACGCAAAAGTGGTATGCACATTTATATGATGTTGAGGTGAGTGCATAAAGGTTGTTGTATTATGAGTGCATAGGCTAGAATTTGCATAATGTGTTTTATGCCAATTATTATTGAGGCTTTGGAGCATTGCCTTGAACCCTCTAAGAGCATTACCCCTCAACCCGCTCATTAGTGATAATAAGAAGCTACAAAGGGTGTTTGTCATTGGGACTATGTGATAAGTATTGTGTACCTCAATGTTGAGATTCAAAAAATGGTCTTACTAAAGGAGGTTAATGTAGAGGATGGATACTTTATGACACATACACGATTGTGTGTTGAATACTCATAATTATGTTGAGATCAATTAGAGGTATAAAACACCCTTTCTTTACCATTTAACCAAACCCCATTTTAATAAAGGAAAAGGCTTGACGATAAAAATAAGTATGAGATTTAATGCCATTGGTACAACTTCTAAAGAATGTTATGTACGACAAGACAAAATATTACAAGGGAAGACTTACAATTTTTCAACCATAGATATTAGGTGGAAAGCTTGACTCCTTAACCTGGATAAGTAAGTTTGACCTCACATTTAATAAAAACCAAGTCAAAGTTACAAACCAATATGGAGTTCATGTTTAGATATGTAAGATCTCTATCTACTTAGAGGGTGTTCTTATTTGAATAAGATCATGCTCCTATTGCAAGTTGAAAAAGTCCTTACTACATTATAGATGTAAATTAACTAGTCTAAATATATGATGAATTGGTTCTTTTTTCATCTGTTGAAATAATGGGAGGGGAAACTAACATTTTTGGTCTAAAATCTAACAAGAATAATTTTGGATTGATGGAATTTGCATATATCAGTTGTTAACATTGCACAATCTAATGTCAGTATGAGGATTTGAGGGTGCTAAATATTATAAGGGGAGACTACCAAATTTTCAACTATTGATATCAAGTGGAAATATTTTCTCGTTAACTTGGATAATTCGGTTTGACTACGCATTTAATCAAAACCAAGTCAAAGTTACAAACTAATATGTGGATTGTGTTTAGAGAAACAAGATCTCTAACTATCTAAAGGGTGTTCTTTTTTTAGAAGATTATGCTGAGTCTTTACTACATTAGAGATCTTAAATTAAATATTTTAAGTAATTGCTTAGAGGGAAACCAACATAAATCATTTTAAATTAATAAAATTGTATATATAAAATGTTAACATTTTACAACCCAATTGTAATAAGGGAATTTAAGAGTATTGAATTAATTTTTATGTTAAAAACAATAATTTCATCAATCAAATTTATAATTTATAATAAATTATCAAATATAAAATAATAAAATAATTTTACCTATAAATATAATATACAAATAATATTTTTTTTATAATAACATTGGTAAGAAAGTTACACAAATCTTATTTTTCAAAGGTGACACAAACCTTTTTTTTCAAAGGGAAAACATTGTTTGAAATATTAAAAGTTTATTTATGAAAAAGTGACACAAATCTTGTTTTCTCAAAAGGTGACAAAAATCTTATTTGTCGAAGGGGAGACATTGTTTGGAAATATTAAAAGTTTATTTATGAGGTTGTGGTTTATATAGCTCAACCATTTCATAGAAGATAAGAAAGAAGGAATATTTTAAGAAATTGGTGGTCTTGCACCATTGATACTTATCTAAAATGGGTGGTCATATATTATTAATACTTATCAAGGATGAGTGGCCTTGCCTTAACCTTAGTTTTATGACAACTTCTTTTAAGTATTCATTAGCCTTATTATGTTTTGGGTTGTGAACTTATTTTTCAATTGAAAGTGAACTATCATCTAAGGTGGGTGGTTACCATATAATCTTAATTTAAAAAAACCAAATAATTAAATAGATCAGAAAGTAATATGAAGTTCCAAGAAACCAAATAATTAAATAGATCAGAAAGTAATATGAAGTTCAATCCAAAGATATGGGAGTGTAAGATTACATTTGAATTGATTAGAAATGGTGAATGAATTTGTCATATTCTTCTTTGGAATTTTGTAAAGATATGGGAGTGTAAAATTACATTTGAATTGATTAGAAATGGTAAATGATCATTTGTCATATTCTTCTTTGGAATTTTGTATTAAGAAAATGTTATATGTAAATATCATATTATTCTTCTTAACTTTATTCCTTTCCTTACAAAATTTTCCCACATTACCTCAATATCAACTAGAGCTGTTATGATTGGTTGACCACAAAATTACAAGGTATTTCCTTTGTTGCATCTCATCTCATGTACATATTGATGTTACATCTCAAACCAAGGCCTTAGAATTGTTGCATTTGTTTTACATATTGATGTTACATCTCAAACCAAGGCCTTAGAATTGTTGCATTTGTAACATCCTTTACAACAGACACCGTATCGAATCCCATGGACGCGGAGTGCCTGTGCTACATTTCCTCTTCCTTCAGCCAAGGGGGACTAGACCGTCTGAAAAGTCTAGCAACGCGAGACCAAAATCTGGCCCGATGCTCTACGTTCTAAGCGCTTTCCGCACATATGGAGGTGTAGCATGAAGGCTCTGGAGATGACACCGAACCAGGAAACGAAACTTGTCTTTGCAGTGGACGAGCGAAACAGATTCGAGCCGCCATTGCCCAAGGGATACTTTGGAAACGAGATTGGTATGACGTATTGCTTGTGCAAGGCAGGAGATCTGGCAGAGAAGCCTATGTCGTTTGCAGTGAGATTGGTGCAGAAGTCCATAGCCATGATGACAGATGGTATATGAGGTTGGTGCAGAAGGTCGTAGCCATGATGACAGACCGATATATGAGGTCGGCCATTGATTACTTCGAAGTTAATCGTCTCAAGCCTTCGCTTACTGCAACGTTTTTGACATGGTCTTGTTTGTCGTTCCAGACTGCGGATTTTGGATGGGGAGAGGCCGTGTATTCGGCGCCTAGCAACTCTTCCTGAGAGGCAACCAAAAGTTTATTTCTAAAATTATTTAAAAGAACTAGACATAACCAGTATTGAAAATTATATATGGGAGTATTGATATCGATGTAACAACTACACATTTATAAGTTTGGACTTTTCAAGGTATTTTTGTATATTTGTCAATACTGTGTGGGATGTGCACTGAATGTATATTTCTTATAGTTCAACCAGACTAGAGATTTTATTATTTGTTTACTTTTTGTTGTGTTATTTGAGCAAATGACAAATGGTCGGTCTTTGAAAAGAACAAATCTCTCTGTTAGTATAGTATAGTCAACAATGTTACGACTATTATAATATTATCTTTTTGTTTATCTTTGCCTTCCAAAAACCTGAAAAAATAGCTATTATGTTGAGCTGCTTAATTATATATTTGAAGAGTATTACTATTCTAAACAAGCAATTCAAAGGCAGCAGTCATTTCCAGTAAGTCTGGAAATTTTAGAGCAATACAGTTGCTTTGAATTGTTTGGATAGCCATTGCTTCATCTGATCTTTGATTCCAGAGAGATTTCAATAAGGCATTGCATAGAGATTCAATTTACTGGTAGAATGGGTGACATAGAGTTTGCAATATCAATTCCCGTGAATTTGGAGGAAGGGATTGATCAGATCTGGTCAACAAATTAGAGTTCAAGGAAATCTGTGAGGCAACATTGCTTTCAAGATTCAAGTATCATAGATGATTCAGTGACTGTGTCTTGCTATATAATCAAAAAATTCTGGACTTTACTTTTTTAGAATAGTATTGCGGGTTCGACCTGAATTTAGAATAGCATTGCGGGTTCGACCTGAATAAGTACATCTGGATAAGCTTGTGCCCTTCTCGTCACATGTCGTAGATCTTTAAAATAAGTTATCAACGTAGTTCTGAAACCTTTTTTTACTTTGCTAAAAGTGATCCATGCTGCAATTCTTTTCCAGCCAATTTGGGAAGTTTGCACTTAATTCACCATCTAAATACTTCAAACTCCTTGCAAGAGAGTTAGAGGAAATAACGAATAGAACCACTTTTCTGTCAGTTCGATCATCACTGAACAATAATTCAAGCAAAGTCTATAATTCATTTTTCTTTTTAGCATTATTGCAACTTTCAGTATACCAGTTTTTAGCTTTATTGCAACTGTTTTCAATCATCAATGCACTGGTTGCATTTTGAATTTTTGTTGTAATGCTCAAAACCTTAGTGTCTGCCAGGGGCATTGCCACATGTGGCTTGTTATGTGGCAGTGTTTGCAATATGATATAGAATTTGATTCTACTCTATATAGAGTGTTGACTTACCAATGCAACTTTGTAATACACATTAAAACATTATTTAATATGTCACAAAGATAAAATCCATCGAATTTCATTCTATGATCTATTGATAATGCTTATAATCACCTCTACATAATCTACTACACCCACACAAAAGTATCATCGAAACTAGAGATAATTACTTATTATATAGAATCATTTTATTTGTGAAATTTATATGAATCCATTTTCAAAAGAAACGCTTAAGCAATTAACATAAGTGTCTTTAAGGCTTGTTCAATGTTGTTAGTTGCTATGTGTAGTGCTCATGTGTACTCCACCATGCCATATGCAACAATGTCTTCAATGTTGTTAGTTGCTATGTGTGTAGTGCTCGTGTGTACTCCACCATGCCATATGCAGCAATGTCATACATTACTATGTGGGTTGCATTGCCATGGCAATGTCATACATTACTATGTGGGTTGCATTGGCCATGGCATAACATGGTCTATAATACTCCTCATCTCATGTAATATACATTCATGGCATATCCATGTTTGGCATTTTGAAGGCATATCCATGCTTGGCATTTTGAACTACCGTGATAATGGTGGGCAACAAATATCTACCATGCATAATTTTTGTCCAAAACCTTGAAGTGATAACTTTTTTGAATGGAACTTTGAAAACATCATGGTCTCACTTATCCTTTACCTAGAAATTTGAAACAACATCGCGTTTTCCACTAACAAGCGTCATAATTCCACATGTTTGCGAGGAACTTTAAAAATGTCATGGTTCCCACTAAAAACATCATAGCTCCACATGCCTTAACTATGATTTCAAGGTTTTGGGGAGAAAGTTTGCATGGTGGATATTGGTTGCTCCTACTATCGTGGCAATTGACAATGGAGAACATAGATATGTCATGGATTCATATGGCATGGGTCACATGATACTATATGCTATGATATCATGTCATGGGATGTGGCCCATAGAGTACTATATGCCATGCCATATATGCCATGGCCACATATGGCATGGTGGCATGGTTGGGTGCACTTGTGGACACTATACACTAACAACAATTAATAACACCGGACAAACCTTAAAGGTACATTTTTGAAAAAAACATTATGTTTTTTTAAAAACCATAGCTGGGAGATTTTATAGTAATAAAAATTGCAACAAAGCTTTCATTGAAGTTACATCGAAATTCTAATTTTGAATTTTTGAATAGAAATAAAATAGAGAACTAACTTCCAACATATAGTGGCACCTATCTAGATCATTAGTCAATACATCTTAGCATGTCTTAGTGGTATAGATTCTACAAAATAATCCTAATATCCTAATAATTTTGTAAAAAATTAAACTTAACATAAAGCGTGATGAATAGCTGCTTCTTCCGTTGTTGCATTCACTCGATCCAAGTCCTGCTTGGAATTTCAATGTCTTCTAGTAGTTGGTGCATTGTTTCCTCTTCCTTCAGTCTCTCGCAATTAGAATTGACAGATTGCACTTGATTGGAAGCTCCAAAATGATCTCCCTTACTTAGATTTATGACCATATTCCTACGCATATTGCTCTCTACCTCTAGAAAAACTATTTAATGCTTCTGTTTGACCAATGTGCCCATAATTGTTACAATTTCACTATAAGGAGAACACCTTGCAGAGATTTTTACGGAACCTCCCCAAAAAATTCTTCCCTTAGCTATTTATAGCAGATGTTGTTAGCGAAGGTGAGCAGTTTGAGGTTTTTGCGAAGGTTTTTTTTCGGTGCTGGTACATACGCATCAATGCACACCTAAAACATACCGCACCATTGCTTAAATGTTCAAACACGCCGTCACTGTTCATAGTGGAGGTGGAAGACCAAGGGTTTTTGCAGAGGTTTTTTGTCGGTGCCCCTTTAACGTATACACACACCGATGTGTACATAAACAATAAAACGTCGATGCGTTAATGTTCAAAAGCACCACCATACTTAATAATAAAAATACACACACATAATAAATTGCACTGGTGCCGTTGAACATGACGCACTAGTGCGCCTAAATGACATTAGTTACACCACGATAGGGTAAATAAAAAAAATGTACCAAACCTATTTTCATTGTTACAGTGCATCCTGTGCTTACAAACACTCAAGCAAGCACCGATGCTCACCTTTGTTCCTCAGACACCCTATTTCTGGTGCTCTACATCAACTTGGATAGCTCCATTGGTATATTCCACACATTTTCCAAATTTTGGAAATTACCATGAATTTTCATTTCCTCTCAATGGGGCAACCATGCCTCCTCGGGACATAAGAGGCAAGGTAAATTATTTATTATCTTCATATTTTCATTTTCATCCAATCAAAATTTGATTTTAGCTTGAAATGTGCCATTTTTTTCAATTTCGCGTAGTGCGCTTGAACGCTTTGGCTCGCCTCGAAGCAATGCGTATTGTGTTAAAATCATAGTGATCACCACCACCAATGCGTGTCATATATAGGTACGTGACGATACCGTTCAATAAAGAGCACCGCGATAAATTATAAAAACAAATAGGTGCATCCTTTGGAACGCCCCGCAACCGACACACAATTGGATTTGACCCACACCGATACATTTCACTTCATTAACCACATCACTAGCTCAACGATATATAAAATTTAACATAGTGGTGCACCCAGTTTAACCAACCACACTAGGGTGTACATGAAACATAAAGCACTAGTGTGTCAATGTTCAAAATCATTTCCATACTTTATAATAAAAAATACACGCACCAAATAAATCACACTGGTGCTGTTGAACATTACACACCTTCATTGTTCATAGCGGAGGTGGGCGACCAAGGGTTTTTTTAGAGGTTTTTTGTCGGTGCGCCTTTAAGGTATATACACAATGGTGCATAAATAAACAATAACACGTTGGTGCGTCAATGTTCAAAAGAACCGCCATACTTGATAATAAAAAATGTACGCACATAATAAATTGCACTAGTGCTATTGAACATGACGCACCAGTGCGCCTAATTGTCGTCAAGCGCACCGCCATAGAGTAAATAAAAAAATAATTACCAAACTGATTTTCATTGTTACAATGCATCCCATGCTTCTAAACTCTCAATCAAGCACCGGTTCTCACCATCCTTCCTAAGATGCTCTGTTTTCAGTGCTTTACACCAATGCAAATAACTCCATTGGTAGATTCCACACATTTCCAAATTTTGGAAATTACTACGAATTTTAATTTATTATCAACGGTGAAACCATGCCTACTCGAGACATAAGAGGTCATGTAAATTGTTTATTACTTTCCTATTTGCATTTTCATCCAATCAAAAATTGAATTTAGTTGGAAATTTGGCATTTTTTTTTCCAATTTCTCACAGTGTGCCTGAAGGCTTCGGTTCGCCCCAACACAATGCGTACAATGTTGAATTTATAGTGAAAATTTCCACCGGTGCGTCTCATATATATGTAAGGAACCGTGTCATTCAAGTAAGAGAACTGTAATAAATTATAGTAAAAAGCAGTGCATCCTTCGGAATACCCCGAAACTAGCACACAATTGGCTTTTACCCGCACCCGTACACTTTACTTAACTAATGGCATCGCTAACATAACGATTAATAAAATTTAACATAGTGGTGCAACAATTTTAAGCCAACAAACCGATAATGTATACATAAATTCATTCAGGCATATATTGCCCGACTTTTCATAGCGAGGCGTCTCATTGGATGCCTCGTTCCTAGTGCTCTATCCTTTACAATGCACCATGATACAAATCCTCGGTGCTCCACTATCACGGTGGTACTAATGTGTTAATAGAAACACATCACACCGCTTCAACTGCGATAATGAATTTTATCTTACCGGTTCCCATCAATCCAACAAATGCACTAGTGTTGTAAAGACAACAACACTGGGGATAATTAGTAATAAACAATTAGAGTGGTGCAACTTAGTAGGTGCACTGCTGCAATCCATGGTGATGCATCAACAATCATGGCACACTGATGCGTAAATGTTAAATGTATGCACTGCGACATGTTTTGAAAAATAAACAACTCAGTTCGTCTTCTGTAAGGCTCGTTAACGGTGCGTTAGTAATACAATGCATTGGTAGACAACATGTCATCGATGCTTTTGGTTTAACAAAGGGCACCGTGAATTTGTGCGCCATAAATTTTAGCATTGCGATGCATCTTTGTTAACAAAATGAACCGGTGTTGTTAAAAGCATTGAATCAACGCAGTTAAATGCATTGAGTTTCTAACGTGGAGCATCCTATTGGATGCACCGCTGGGAAGTGCTATTGTTCTAAGATAGCGGACCGACCTCGGTGCATATGCTCTGATAGCAACACACTAGTTTCTTTTTAATATTTTTTTGCAAAAAAAAATTAATTTTGGATTTTTTTAAATACACGTCATTTATATATGTATTTGTTTTACAAATTCAATTTATTTGATCTATATATATGTTCTTAACAATATTTGTATGTGAATAAGAGACAACGACGAAGAGAGGAGTAGGAGGAGGAGGAGAGACAACAGGTCGAGACACACACATTTGTGCATGAGTGGGAAGCCAGGGAGAGGGAGAGGGAGCTGTTCCCTCACCCTCTTTCACAGTTGACATAGGACCTTTTGATGGATATTGGCCTCTTGAAGTTTTATCAGGATGGTACATCCCTTAGGGAGAAATCTTCATTGTTACAATAGTTGATTTGTTTCCAGGATCATGCGAGACATGGGTTAAGTGTTGGTCTCGATACGTGGTATTATCCCACGGAGGAGGATGTCTATTTCATCACTGGNTCCCCATTTCTTGCGTTACCGCCTGTTGTTGCAGGAGAGACCCAGCTGGCATATGTGTAGAGATATGTTGGTTCACATCTTCTTTCGACTTCGAAGTTCCAGGTTCATGGTGGTTGACTATGGATATCTTCATTTTAGAGTCAGGACGTTAGGTTCCTGTGTCTTATTCTCTTGCTACTGTCATAATATAGCTCTAATGGGAAACACATTAGTTACTCTATGCTGTATTATGTAGACAGTTTATTGTAGACACCACGATTGATTATGTGGCCGTATGTTTTTTTGAGACAATTTTGACGTGCATTAGATCATTTCCGCACTGTTTTGTCTGGTATAATATTCTTCCCATTCGCGTCTGAGTTGTATACACTATTTTTTGAGAGGGTTCATGCCACTCAGTCAGAAGTACCCCACTTTCCTGCTAGGCATATGTTTGATGCACGTATGCGCATGTGGGGGTAGTTGATGCCCAAGAGGGGCCAATTTGAGTTTCCCATTACTTCAATGGGTAGAGCGGTATTTGATTTATTGTTTAGTCAGGGAAATATTGTCCTCAATATTGTAGAGTGCCCGTATGTGGGGATGGATTGAAGAGTAGGTCCGAACATCTGATTTACAATAGAGGAGCCAACAAATGAGAGAGGTAGTATTATCGTTAGGTTTTGATCAATCTATTTGAATATTTTTATGTCTTATTTAATGCACATGTAATTTATTGTAACATTCTCTTTCAATTATCTTATTATTATTATATATTGTTTTGCATATATTGACACCTATGTTGGGGATGCACCTCCCCAATGTGAGGATGAGGTGATGGAGGAGGTAGAGAAAAAACCTCTAATAGTACATAGACCCCACATTCCACTGATGCCGGATATGAGAATCTGATTAGAGGTGGCGGATGAGCTATGCTATGTCATGACTAGTCACAGAGTGGTACCTGCACCCATTAGAGACATATTACGAGTAAATGGTCTCTCTACTACATGGAGGTGTTTTCCTCGTGACATGAGGATGTTGATGTGTCATATTTTTGGTGCCGTCAACCTCATCAAGATGTTGAGGGGTGCTTCTCATGATCCCACTACATCTAGCTCATTAGTAGAACCATCCACATCCGTCACTCCACCACGTGGCCTCCTCCTCTTGATTCTACGCCACATGAGTCAGCTGCAACATCTACCGATCTTCTTGCTTCTCCTCCATATGTGATTGAACTTGCATCCACGTATGATCCTCCTCCTCCTCCTCCTCTTGTTTCCCCTCTACATGTGTCCGAACCTGCATCCACATCCGATCCTTCACCTCCTCCCCCTCTTTCTGCTTCTCCTCCACATGTGTCACCATATTCTACTAATCCTCTTCGTCCTCCTCCACTTATGTCACCATCCATCGATAATTGTATTTCTCCTAGTCTACATGTGTCATCATCCATCAATCCCCCTCATACTCCTCTTCTTCCACATGTGTCACAAGTTGTTGATGCTTTGGACACTATGTTCACATTGGGTACTGTTGCACATCTTCATGATATTGATATAGAGACAGTTGATAGTGCACTTCTTCCAACATTTATTTCTAAGATAACTATCTTGATAGAGGCTCTACCTATGGTAGTAGAGACACTTATGCACTTGGATCTAGTGGTGGACTTAACTAGTAGTGGTACTGATTGACATTTATATTGATTGTTTTGTATTTGTCTCGAGATCTATATATGACATGTTTATTGTAGATTTTTTTGAGATGTATGTTTGACATGTATATTCATATATATATCACTCATGTATCTTATGTTTTTCATATAATGTTGTGGTTGTTGTTGTTTGATTTATAAAATGTATTATGAGTATGCTAATGATGAACATTGTTAATGATTTCTCTATTTTTAAGTGAAATTTGAGGATCTAGTTCATCAGTGGGATCTCCTTGACTTCAAGCCTTCGAAAGGACTCTACACCTGGACAAATAATAGAGTCGGGGTTGATCACATATCAACTTTCTTGGATAGGTTCTTAACTCAGAGCTCGTTCCTGCAAGAAAGGAGGTTAATCTCCTCCAATATTCTCCCAAAATTGACTTCTAACCACAAACATATCCTCTTGAATTTGGAAGAAGAAGAAAATATGGGCCCAATTCCTTTTTGTTTCATCCCTCTTTGGATATATAAGGAGGGTTTTCTAGAAACTATCCATTCAACCTGGTCCTCTCAAGTTACATGGTCTCCAATCTTTGTGTGGGAGCAGAGATTAAAGGCAAAAAAACATGCATTGAAAGTTTGGGTTAAAAATCCCATTAACACCCCCTTTAGTCTCAGATGAGAGACTGTTCAACATTTATCATATTTGCAATTGGAAATGGAGATCAGGGACATCTTCAACTTAGATTTAGAGAAAAAACAAGCTACCCAAAGCATAACTTTCTGTGCTTTTCGCCATGAAGAAGAGTACTGGAGGCTTAAGTATCGAAGATTGTGGCTAAAAGATGGAGACTGAAACACCTACTTTCATCGACACTTCAGAGACCGCCTTTCCCGAAATCACATTTTTGAAATTACCTCCACAGATGGATCGATACACAAAGGTTTTGATCAGCTCAAAATTGCAGCAGCAATACACTTTCAGAACCTTTACAATGAAGAAGGATCCGACTGTGAAGAGGTTACCTCAGACTTCCTCTCACACATTCCCTCTCTTTTCAACAGGGATGGCAATTCAGTCCTCATGAAGCCATTTACTGAAGAAGAAATCAGCAATGTCATCTGGTCCATGGAGCCCGACAAAGCTCTAGGGCCAGATGGTTTCTCAATCCATTTTTACAGAGCATGCTAGGATATAATCAAGATTGATTTGCTGAGAATGATTAAGGATATCCAATAAAGAGACAAAGTGGGAGGAATAACTAACTCCACTTTCTTGGCTTTAATTCCCAAAGAAGTTAATCTGAGCTCCATCGAAAGATTTAGGCCCATCTCGCTCTGCAACACTTCTTACAAAATTCTATCCAAGCTATTGGAAAATAGAATAAAGCCTCTGTTAGAGAATCTCATTTCCCCCATGCAAGGTGGATTTTTCAAAGGGAGACATATTCTAGACAATGTAATTCAGGTACAAGAAGCCATGCACTCCAGTCACCAATGACATGAGCAAGGGATGATGATAAAGCTCGACATGGAAAATGCATTCGACCGGGTAAACCTCTCCTTCCTTTATAAAGTACTTCTCTCTTTTGGTTTCTGTTCTGACTTTGTTAATTTGATCAAATCTTGTACTGAAAATCCTTGGATATCCCCCCTAGTGAATGGCAGACTGGTTGACTATTTTCAAGCTTTGAGGGGATTAAGGCAAGGCTGCCCTCTTTCCCCCTTCTTGTACATCTTGATGGAAGATTCATTAAGCAGGAATTTGACTGCTGAAAAGATGGTTGGATCAGTCCTAGGCATTAGGCTGTCGAAGGGCCTTGATCCAATCAATCATGCCCCTTTTGCAGATGATTCCCTCATGTGGGGCGGAGCCTCCATAAAAATTGCAAAAAACTTCAACAAAATTATACAAAGCTTCTACGATATCTCCAGAGCCCTCATCAATAAAAGGAAAAGTGAAGTGTATGGGTGGAATGTAGAACAAAAAACTTTTCAACGAATTTCCCTTTACCTGGGGTTCTCCGGCTATTCTTCTTGGGAAAAAATAAAATATCTAGGACTCCCACTAACTCTAGGCTCCAATAAGTCTTCGTTGTGGACATAAGTTATAAGCAAATTCAAAGAAAAAATATCAGCTTGGGGTGGACAGTGGCTCACCAATGCTGGGAAACTCACCCTCATTAAATCGATCCTGTCCTCCTTGCCAATATACCAGGCTTCCTTCCTTCTAGCCCCAAAGGCGATCATGACTCATATTTCAAATATGATTAGAGATTTTCTCTGGCATGGAGGTAAAGGAAATCAAAAGAAATACCACTTGGTCAATTGGGAAATTGTCAAACACCCATATTCTGAAGGTGGCCTATAGGTTAGAGATCTTGAGCTTGCAAACCTGGCATTGGGTGGCAAAATCCTTTGGAATCTTTCTGCAAATTGCAGACACTCTGTAAGAAAACTCCTAAGGAAAAAATACCTCAATGGTGCCTGTATGAGAAATATCCAGAAAGAAAATACTCCCAAAGGCACTCTAATCTGGAACCTTTGTCGGCACATACTTGATTCCTTCCAAAAGAATCTTTATCGAATCCCAGTGAATGGGAAAAAAACCATGCTGTGGCAAGACAACATCATGGGCAACGCACCCCTCAACGATTCAGACGATTTCAAGGAAATCCACAAGTGGATAACTCAACATGGATTCACCAAAGTGGAAGACATCACTTAGTGGGACGCTTCATGGAGCTGGAGGACTTTGGACCCCTCGGGCGTTCCAGATCACTTGCAAACACAAAAAACTCTCTTTCTAGCTGCACTGACGGGCTTAGCTCCTGTCCACCTCCTCTTGTCGAATAAATGGGGTCGGGGAAAGTCTAGTTTCTTCACCATAGCCCAAGGATTTTCTTCTCTTCAATCCCCCCAAGATTCGATTGTGTCAACAACCTTCTGGAAGCAATTCTGGGATCCCCTCAACCTTCCTAAAGTAAACTTCTTCTGCTGGGTTTTAATGCACAAGAAAGTTTTGACAGGTGAAAATCTGGAAAAAAGAGGCATTATCGGTCCTCATAGATGCTCCATGTGTTGTAATGCTCTGGAAATGATGGATCATTTGTTTGTGGACTGTCCATTTTACCAATAAGTTTGGAAGATCTCCCTTCAATGCCTCAATTCCATAGTCCCGAAACAAATCTCAGTGGTTAACTTATTCTCCTCCTGGAAGGCACGCTATCCTCAAGAGATACAGAGTAGTGCAAATTGGAAAATAATTTGGCACGTTGTCCCCAAATACATTTGTTGGAAACTATGGTTGGCCATAAACGATAAGATCTTCAACAACTCTCTGCCTTCCCCCCCAACGATGGTTTCTAAAGAAAAATCTCTCCTTCTTGAAATAGTGGCAAACCATCCCTTCAAGAACAAAAATATTCTCCTACCCGAAGAAAAGAAATGGATTAGAACATTCACTTTCTGAGACAGAAAACAAACCTCTGTACACCCCTCTATCACACCAGGATGGCATTTGCGAGACAAAGATGTAGTTTTTCAATCTTGGTGGAGGAGGCAAGGCATAGCCTCTGTCTTTTTTTATGGTGCCTCCAAAGGAAACCCATGGAACGCATGAGCATGCAGAGTGATTTCCTTCTTGAATGGATCCCAAAAATATAGCTTTAGTTGGGGACTTGGCCATAGATCAAATAACTAGGCTGAAATTATCGAGATGCTAAAAGCTTGTCAAATAGCGCGTGAAAATGGAATTAAATAAATACAAGTTTTTGGAGACTCCTAAATCCTGATTAAGATTTTAAATATGAATGATCACTTCAACAATCCAATGATCAATAATACATTGCAAAGGCTTCGACAAGTGTTGCAAGACTTCTCCTCCTCTCTCTTTGGTTGGATCATGTTGTCATTGATATCAAATGATTGATGTCAAAGGATTGATTGATTCCAAAGGATTGTTTGATTGATTGATGTCAAAGGAACAATGTCTTGTCATAGCATACTGATGTAATATGTATTTTCCTTGATGTGAATGGACTAATGTCAAATGGAATCATATTCATATGATGTCATGCATAGATGAAGATGGATCAATGAATTGTCATTGATATATGATGCATAAATTAAGATGGATCAATGAGTTGTCATTGATAGATGAAGATATATCAATGATTTGTCATTGATATATGATGCATAGATGAAGATGGATCAATGAGTTGTCATTGATATATGATGCATAGATGAAGATGGCTTGATGTGGTTTCATTGATATATAATGCATAGTTGGATTGATGTAAGGAGTACAAATGGATGAACTCCAAAGAGGTCCCCTTATGGTGAAATCCCTCATGGGAAGACGTTTTGTGGATGAGTTATCCTAGAAGTATGGTTAGGGAACCCATACTTAATTGCAGAATAATGAGATGAAGATCAATGAATTTTTTAGTGAAACTATCCTAGATGGATAATGCTCGTCATGCCATTTCCGGTGGTATGTGGAACGTCACATAACTCCTCACAGTTTTAGAGTTATGGCCTTACGAATTTGGAGGACCCTCATATGTTGGCTTGAAGCCCCAAAAGGTCAAAGAAGTCAAAGTGCTTGCAAAGAAGGAGGATTATTTAAATAATAAAGTGAAGTGACAAAATCAAAGAGGATTATTTAAATAATAAAGTGAAGTGACAAAGTCAAGGAATATTATTTAAATAATAAAGTAAATGGAGATCTTTCTAATTATGGAAAGTGGTTAACCCTAAAAAGAGGAAAATGGGTTAAGTGGTCAAGTGGATATTGGATACATGGACAAGTGTAAAATTGAACAAAGTTGGACAAAGTGACTATGTGGACAAAGTGGCTATGTGGACAAACTAGCCTAGAATATGCTTCTAAAGAAGCTACTTGGAGAGTATAAATAAGAGGCAAGGGTCTCTTGTGAAAACAACTCTTGAGAATATCTTGAAGATCTATTCTGAGAGAGAGAGAGTGGCTAGAGGATCTCATGGACACGTCAAAGTTTCCGTAAGTCTGAGATCTTGATGACAAAAGTTTCAAAAGTTCATAAACCCTATTTTATGAAGGAGTATGCGAGCAACAGTGGGCCAAAGAGCATACATACAAGGGTTGCAGTGAGCCAGAGTGCGTACATACGCAGGCTGAAGGAAGACAGAGCACGTACAATTGATGGAAGTCATGAAGACTTGAGTGTGAGCTAGTGCCAAGTTCTTGACGACTGAAGCAAGTTTTAGATCTACATTCTATGGGCTCAGATTTTCCATAGTAACTCTGGTATGGTTACATAGTTGTCTTGATGGATACTCTTGCATATTGTATGGTGGATGCTTGAAGCATTCTTGGTATAGCTGTTATGATTTGGTTTGTATTGGTTGATGGAGTGAGCAACACTCTTATGTTTCGATACTGATATGATTGCCATATTATACTTGCTGCTTACACATGATTAAGTAACATTCATATTGTATGATTGAGGAGCATGAGGAAGTTGTGGGAGAGCATGGATGTGTTGTGATTGGTTCTGGTTCAAATCAGGCAGTGAATGACATAAGTGTATGTGACCGAGGGCAGTAGAGGATTTGAGTTTTCATGGAGAGAAAACCCTAGTTGTTCAGAAGGCACATGCAGGCTGTAGTACATACAGGCCGCGTATATACATGAGCTGTACTACTGGTAAGACGTGTACACACATGTGCTGCACTACTGACAGGTCACATACCTATTGACAGATTGGTATCTGTTGAGGATTGATTCCTTTTCTCAGTTGGTGCTGATTTGTGTAAGATGAGTCTTGCATTGTAGAGCTGTTTCTCTTGTGGAGTTGTAACTCTATTCAGTTGTTGTTGATAACCCAAGGATTGTAGTCCGTAATAAAATGAAAATTGTACATACATCTTGTGTTCTTTGTGTTCCTTGTGGTGATGACTTATTGATGATATATGTTGCTGATGTATGTTCACATTTAACTGGTTATAAATGACAACAATAAGTAATGAGTAAATGGTGATTGCTAACTAAGGAGTTTTGTGAAGGGGAAAAGTTTGAAAAAGAGCACCACACTCATTCACCCCCCTCTAAGTGTGGTCGGTGTGTCCAAAAATTGGTATTAGAGCGGACCTTCACTATAAGACTTAAAAAGCTTGGAGGAGATCCATGGACACACAAATGGATGATGAAGTTCCAATCCTTGATGAGGAAAATTATTCTACATGGAGAATAGAAATGAAAGTGCACTTGAAGGAAATAAGAGTGAGTATTTGGAAGGGAACTATTGGTGGATCATTTCCTTTGAAGTACAAGTCAAATTTTGTAGCTCAAAGGGAAGAGAAGAAGAATGATGCATTGGCTCTCAAGACCATTCTTAGTGGACTCTCAAGTTCTATCAAAGAGAACATGGGAAAATGCACTTCCACCAAGGATCTATGGCTAAATCTAGAGAATACATACCAAAGCAAGAAGGAAGACAATAAAGACAACTCCATCAAGAACAATGAAGGTAAAGAATCTCCAAAATCCTCTATTTGCAATGATTCTAAATGTTATGATGTTGAAAAAAAGGAAGATCTTGAAGACAATTCCATCAAGATCAATGAAGGTAAATAATCTCCAAAAACCCCCGATTTCAATATTTCAAAATGCGATGATGTTGAATATTTCTCTATAAGTGAAGAAGAAAATCTAGAGATAATATGTGTAGAGTTAGATAATGGTTATCTCATGGAAAAAGTAGAAGAAGAACTATTAGAGCTTAAAAGGAAAGTTGAATGGGGTCTATTTGAATACAACTATGACCATTGTTACATAGAATATAGCTATCTTTCCGATAACACTAAAAAATTTCTTAAGAAGAATCAAAGGCATATCTTGAAGTTAAAGGAAATGCTCAAGGAACAAGAAGAAAGTAAAAAGACTCAATTAGAAGAAAAAGAATAAGAGATCAAAAGACTAAGGAATAACATAGAAGAGAATAAGAAGCTAGATGATGAGATTAACAAAAGTCTTGAAGTAAATATCCATCTCAAGACCCAAATTGAAGAAGCCAAAAGGATAGAGGAATTACTAAAGAATCAAGTAAATGAAAAGGAAGAGTCATGTCATAAGTTGGAAGC
>SNQJ01S0147816.1:23557-36865 GCA_010110895.2 Picea sitchensis
TATCACCAAATGATAAATTAGGTCTTGGATAGAACAAAGAAGCTACACATGTTGAAGAAAGCACCTCAAAGAAGCATGAGGTAAGTCCCTCACTCTCAGAGGATAGAAATAATGTTGCAAGTCAACCATCTACACAAGGCAAGGAAAGTTTCAAAAGAAAAAAGCAAGGAAGACATCAAGAAGCCATATTTACACCTCAAAGAAGAGAGACACCTTCAAGATGGAAACCAAAGCATATGTATGAAAATGTTTTTCATGGTCACTGTTACTCATGTAATGAATATGGTCACAAAGATTTGGAATGCAGATTGTATGCAAGGAGAAATAATGAAAGATTTCATACACCTTAAGATGTTGGAGATGTAATCAAGTAGGACACATTGTTGCTCATTGTCACATCATGAGATGCTATAGATGTAGTGGATTTGGTCACAAATCCCAGGAGTGCTGGAACACAAGAAGAAATTCCACGATGAGGAATTCATATAGCATGACTAGAAGAAGGCATGAAGTTAGGAAGGAAGACATTTTTGAAAAAATGGAAGCTCATAACTTAAGTTCTGAGAAGCAGGGACACCTTCAGAAGTGGGTAAAGAAGACTGAACAACCAGAGCAGAATGGAAGCCTTAAGGGAAGCTCAATTTTTTCATCTTTAGAATCATACACGGGTTACAATGGTAACAATCACACACATACGCGAACTGACCTATGAATAGGTCGAGTACATACGCGTGCTGTCTGTGCAGCAGGTCACGTATCTGTGGTAAAGCCTTGGGAAAAAGGCTATGCATATGAGTTGCAACATGGTATGATGGTATAACTCTGTGTTGTAGGATCTGACATGGTTTGTTGCAGGGTCTAACATTATTTGCTGCAGGTTTTCATGATTACATAATTGATGTATGTATGGTGGTGACATATGGTTGAGTGTTGAAATATTATCTTGGATGCATGGTACTAACCTTAGAGTATGGAATAAGACATTTTTCTGTTGAAGAACAATGATGGTTGTGACAATGAAGTTATGGCACTTTGGTTATAAGATTTATCATGATGATGCTAGCTAGAGATGTCATTGATATATTGAGGCACACTTCTAGTACATGTACTATTGGATGCTTAGTATTTGTTGTAATGAATGGAGGTTGATGTTGATCTGTTGGGGTACATGGCTGGTACACAATTGCGTTTCATTGATATATCTTATGGCATATTTGTTGGATATCTTGATGCATGCATTTGGCATATGGATGGACTACATTTTGGGACATGTAGTTTATGAGTTGATGAGGTGGTCATGTTGTACATCATTGATGAGTCATAGCTTGATCTCTAGTTGATGCATGTTTGGTACATTGTTAGAGGCACCTACTAGCAGTATGATTGGCACATTTTTTATGGTGGATATGGCATACATGTATGAGGACATATATTTATTGTGGTTCATTTTGTGGTGGTATTGGTGCATGGTTGATGCACTTGCTTGGTATAGGTGGTGATACATGTTTAGTGCATGTTGATACACTCATAGATGGGATATGTATGTGGATTATAGTACTTGGCTAATGTACACCATTGGTATTACTTGGTACATGATATATGGGATGATATAGTTGAGACACTTTATTGATTGAGATGATGGTTGATGCAACCCCCCTACTCCCTTGTAGGGCTACACGACCTCCCAGTCAAGGATCTATGATTCTTGAGTCAAATGACCCTCTGAAACCTTAATGGTATCCTTCTGTATCTAAACACAGGCCCTTTCGGCTTCTTGGTGCAAGTCTAATAGCACCCACAACCTTCCCTCTCGCTCTCCTACGAAATCTTAGAGTACTGGGCGTTATCTCCTTTTTCGGATAAGCCCCCTCTTGATGTGACCTTGGGCAATGAACTCTCGTGACCACGCGATCTCGGGCACGACCAAAGTGGTTTGGGATCAAACTAATTTTCAACTTGCAATTCTCTTCGAGCCTACATGTTTCCTCTTGCCAAAACCACGGTCTAGATTTCAGCTCGCCCTCAACATTTTAAAGTCCACGCAACTCCTGTCCCCAAAATGCTACGAGACCGTCGATCTTCCGATCGTGACGGTACTGTCTGAACTGACAGTTCATATATTCCCTTTCCAAATCTACAGACTAGATCTTCCCCTCCTAAATCAACATATGTGATCTCCTTCGTGATTCCAGACTTCAGAGTTTTCATGTTTCAAACCCTGCTTTCCTCAGTACGTTAATCTTTTGGAGTTGACGATCTGTGGACACCTGTCATCCTAAATCAATAGACCTACTTCTACTTCAGGTGTTTGACCTTTAAACTAGATCAACGGTCCTGCGACCCTCTTCTCAATCAATGATTGAGATCTCCTTCGGGTTTTCAGACTTCTGAGATCTCAAATCTCAAACTTCACCCTTTTTCCCAATGGATTTTATCCAAAGGCTATAATCCACTGACGCGTGTCCACTTGATCTGACGATCGAGGATTAATTTAGGTCTTTACTCGGAGTGCATGGATTTGTGCCACATCTCCTCTTGATCCGATGACTATGAATTACTTCGGATGATCCGACACTTGATATTTGCTTTGGTTCTTTGGCTCTTCGTGCTTCAGGGGTCTCAAGTCTCAACTGAGGAACTCTTGAATATATTTCCCAAAGATGTTGATTTGACGACTTGTATCTATTGACGATCAACGGTCATAATCCTACTTCGGGTGTTTTACCTCCTCTTCGTCCACAAACTTCTAGAGCTATGGATCTCGCACCACCTGTCTTCCTCGACGATGGACGGTCCCAAACTACTTTGGGACTTCAGAACTTTGGTAAGTTCTCCCCTATGCATGTGCGAAGTGCTAAGTCTCGTGCACCTTGCTCTGATTAGATGACTTTTGATCCTTTTGTGTCGTGATCCAACGACCACTGTCGCTCTCTCTCTTGAGCTTCTTATTTCTTCCAACTTGGAATATTTATCAGTCTTCAAAGGTTTCAACATTTTCTCCTCCTACGAGTCTGAGTCTTGGATCTCGTCGGAACTTATGAAATTTTCTATCCCTTATGAGCTCGATACTTAAAGGATTTAAACTTCACACACACTCCTTGCGTTCGGGGATTTCGATAACTTAGTTCGAAGGATTTATTGAAAATAAATTCTTCTCGCCCTCCTGGCATTCCTCTGTTCTGGTTCTTTGACACTTGGTCGCTTCTTGACGCTGTGCACTCCTTAAGTTTCATTTTCTCTCTCTCTGAACTCTTATGAGTCAATCTAAGACTCAATCGATGCACTCCTTGCATTCGATATGCACACCTTGCATACGAGTTTCAGAAGGGAAGCAAGTGAAACTTATCCAGTTTCGTCACAAACTCATATGATCAACTTCTTGACCAATCATACATGAATGAAATGAAATAAACAACATACACATAATGCAACATTCATTTAATCACACATTAAAATGAACACAGTCCAAGATTTGGGACAATTCTGTATGTTCTATTCATTCATGAAACAAATTACATACATTACAATTGTCCATTGCATCTTTCTCCTACTCTACTCTGCTCTACTGATCCCTATCTCATAATACTTTTACAATGCAACAAAAACTATCTAAGGACTGGCTCTACGAGCTCTCTCGTCTTGTCTGCAACCTATCCTATCAAGTCATAGCGGTTACCTACTTTTTCCTATTACAATAACTAACAATTATTGCCATATAAGAGTCAACACTCTATATATGCAACTCCTTACAGTCCTATACAAATTTACAAACATGACATATTTAAAAATGTTGTTTCCGAAATATCTCAACAACTCGATTTACTATTGAGTTAATTATTGATTTGAAACTCTGTCATGCTGAGATGTCATATCTTTGCCTCTGCGCTTGTGTCTTTGAATTTGAAGGCAATTCTCCTGCATCACACTCCTATGGTTAAAATATTCATGGATTCCTATCCATGAGATCCTGCACTATTTTTCCATGCTTCAAATTATCAGGTTCTGTGACCCAACTTGCATTTTCCATTGGATGATATTTCCACTTTACTAAGTATTCAGGATATGTCTTCCTTCAAGCTCTCTGTTCAATGATTTTCTCCATCTGAGGTTTTTCTACTATGGGAAATTGTTCTTCCCACTGAACTTCCTTTTGATCATCTAATTATCCTGCCTCATCTCTCCTGTAAGGATATGCAACATTGAATATCGGTGATATCCTAACATTGTGTGGCAACTCAATTTCATAATCATTGGCTGCGAATTTTCTGAGAATCCTGCATGGTCCTATCTTCTTCATCTTCAACTTGTTATACGTTTCCCTTGGAAACCTTTCTTTTCGCAAATGAGCTAAAACTTCATCTCCAACTTCAAATTGAACTTCTCTCCTCTTTTGATCAACTCTGTTCTTATATTTTAGGCTACTATCCTGTAGCTGTTCTCTGACTCTGTCATGGAGTTTCTGCATTTCTGTTGCAAATTCCTCTTCTTCAACTCTTCTGAACTAATCTTGATTCAAATATCTCAACTCCATAATCCCTCTTGGCTATATACCATACACAATTTCAAATGGAATTTTCCCCATGCTCCTGTTCATTGAATTGTTGAATGCAAATTCTACTTGTGCCAGAATCTGATCCCATTGACGACCTTGCTCAATGACTAAACTTCTTAACAAATTTTCCAGACTCCTATTTACTACTTTAGTCTGTCAATCTGTATGAGGGTGATATGCTAAAATGAAGGACAAGTTTGTCCCCAACCTCTTCCATAGATTCCTACAAAAGTGTCCTACACATTTGGTGTCCCTGTCTAAGACTATGCTCCTAGGCAATCCACATAGTCTCACCACTTCTCTGAAAAACAAATTGGCTATGTGTGTAGCATCGTTTGTCTTTTGGCATGGTATGAAATGTGCCATTTTTGAAAATATATCCACTACAACAAATATGGAATCGCTCCCTTTCTGAGTTCTAGGCAATCCCAATACAAAATCCATACTGATTTCATCCCACGACCTCTCTGGAATTGGTAATGGCTGATACAAGCCAGTGTTCTGTTGTCTTCCTTTTGCATACTGACAAACTCTGCATTTGTTCACAAAATTTTTCACCTCTTCCCTCATGCTCGACCAATAATATGAATTACTCAGCTGTTTAAATGTCTTATCATGACCAAAATGTCCAGTCAAACCTCCATTGTGTTTCTCTTTCAGCAGGTTATCTCTCATTGATCATTTTTGTATGCATAGTTGGTTTCCTTTGAATAATAATCCATCCTGGATTAAATATTCATTCCATGGGCTTCTGTCTCCAGCAAAGGATTCTTACATGCGTCATAAGCTTCCTTAAAATATGGATCTTCTCGATACATTTCCTTGAGGTGTTCAAACCCTAAGGTCTCCACTTGGAATTCCTGCACAATCAAACTCCTCCTGCTCAAAGAATCTGCAACTTTGTTAGTAGTTCCAGTAATATACTTAGTAAAAAAGTAAAATTTTGCATAAATTCTACCCATTTAGCATGTCTCTGATTCAACTTTTATTTTCTAGTAATAAACTGCAAAGCTTGGTTATCATTGTACAAGACAAATTCTTTAGGAATTAGATAGTGCCTCCACTTCTTCAAAGCTTGAATCACTGCATAAAATTCTTTGTCATATGTGGAATACTTCTTCTTGGTGTCATTCATCTTCTCACTGAAATAAACAACTGGCCTATTATCCTGACTCAAGACTCCTCTGATAGCTAATCCACTTGCATCAGATCTCACTTGAAATGTTTTTCCAAAATCTGGTAAAACCAAAATTGGTTGTTCTGTGATTTTTTCCTTCAACACTTTGAATTTTTTTTCTGCTTCCTCTATCCAACTGAAGGACTTGTGTTTCTTCTTCACAGTGTCCAACATGGGTGTACATATACCACTGAAATTTTTGATAAACTTTCTATAAAAACTTGCTAACCCATGGAAAATTCTCACCTCAAATATGCTGCTTCGCAATGGCCATTCTCTGATTGCTATCACCTTTTTTGGATCCATCTTCAATTCATTTGAAGAGATAAAAAAACCCAAGTATATGAGTTCCTTCTTCATAAAAGATATTTTCTTCATATTTATCAACAATTTCTCTTGCTGCAACTTTTCCATCACTGATGTCAAATGTCTTAAGTGTTCTTTCTCTATCTTACTGAAGATTAGTATGTCATCCAGATATACTATGACAAATTTGCCTATGAAGTCTTTCAATACTTTATTCATCAATCTCATAAATGTGTCGGGTGCATTTGTCAACCCAAATGGCATGACAAGCCATTCAAACGATCCTTCATTTGTCTTGAATGTTGTTTTCCATTCATCTCCCTCTCTCATCCTTATTTGATGATATCCACTCTTCAAGTCTATCTTGGAAAAATAGCTTGCTCCAGTCAAACAATCCATCAAATTATCCATCCTTGTTAAAGGGAATCTGTACCTAATGGTTATCTTGTTGATGGCTCTGGAATCTATACACATTCTCCATCCTCCATCCTTATTTGGACTTAACACAGTTGGTACTGCGAATAGGCTTAGGATTTCCCTAACTAAACCTTTATCCAACAATTCCTGGAATTGATTTTTGACTTCCTCATTCTCCCTAGGTGTCAACCTATAAGATGATTTGTTTGGTAAACTAGCTCCTAGAATAAGGTCAATATGATGGCTTATACTTCTAATGGGTGGTAATGAGTGAGGTAACTCATCCACTAATATGTCAACAAAGTTTTCTAATAGTTCCTGTATTTCTTCAGGTAAATATTCCACATACGTATTTGTAAGGATAACTCTAGGATTCCTCACTACAACGAACTGTATTTCTTTCTCCTTCTTGACTTCATTCAAGAGTTCCTTCCCATTCATGAGAAGTATACTTGAACTAGCTTCCCTATTTTTCTCTGTCTTCTATTGGTAACAACATATGTGTCCTATCATTCTTTTCTAGGGTATAGGTATTCTTCCTTCCATCATGAATAACTTTTCGGTCAAACTGCCATGGTCTCCCCAATAAAATATGACAGAAATCCATAGGAATTACATCACACAATATTTCATCCCTATAACCTCCTATTTTAAATTCAACTTGGCATTATTGACTTACCATTACTTGATGTCCTTTCTGCAACCATGATACCTTGTATGGGTTTGGATGTGCAGTTGTCTTCAACTCCATCTTCTCCACCATCTCTNGGGTGCATTTGTCAACCCAAATGGCATGACAAGCCATTCAAACGATCCTTCATTTGTCTTGAATGTTGTTTTCCATTCATCTCCCTCTCTCATCCTTATTTGATGATATCCACTCTTCAAGTCTATCTTGGAAAAATAGCTTGCTCCAGTCAAACAATCCATCAAATTATCCATCCTTGTTAAAGGGAATCTGTACCTAATGGTTATCTTGTTGATGGCTCTGGAATCTATACACATTCTCCATCCTCCATCCTTATTTGGACTTAACACAGTTGGTACTGCGAATAGGCTTAGGATTTCCCTAACTAAACCTTTATCCAACAATTCCTGGAATTGATTTTTGACTTCCTCATTCTCCCTAGGTGTCAACCTATAAGATGATTTGTTTGGTAAACTAGCTCCTAGAATAAGGTCAATATGATGGCTTATACTTCTAATGGGTGGTAATGAGTGAGGTAACTCATCCACTAATATGTCAACAAAGTTTTCTAATAGTTCCTGTATTTCTTCAGGTAAATATTCCACATACGTATTTGTAAGGATAACTCTAGGATTCCTCACTACAACGAACTGTATTTCTTTCTCCTTCTTGACTTCATTCAAGAGTTCCTTCCCATTCATGAGAAGTATACTTGAACTAGCTTCCCTATTTTTCTCTGTCTTCTATTGGTAACAACATATGTGTCCTATCATTCTTTTCTAGGGTATAGGTATTCTTCCTTCCATCATGAATAACTTTTCGGTCAAACTGCCATGGTCTCCCCAATAAAATATGACAGAAATCCATAGGAATTACATCACACAATATTTCATCCCTATAACCTCCTATTTTAAATTCAACTTGGCATTATTGACTTACCATTACTTGATGTCCTTTCTGCAACCATGATACCTTGTATGGGTTTGGATGTGCAGTTGTCTTCAACTCCATCTTCTCCACCATCTCTGTGGATACTAGATTGTTAGTGCTCCCACTGTATATGATCACCCTGCAAACTTTGTCTTTCGTCTTGCAAGAAGTCCTGGACAGACTTGTTCGCTGAACTAGTTCTTCTACCTCCTTCTCTGGTTTAAGAAGAATTTTCCTCATCATGAGGTTCTTTCCTCCTTCTACTGCTTCTACTTCCACATGCTTCTGTGCTTCGGTAATGTGTGCTTCGCCTCCTCCTTCTTTCTTTCTCTCGAGACATTCAAAAGACTTGTGCCCTGATTTTCCATAGGTATAACATCTAACTTCACCTTCTCTGGCTCTTCCTCGTCCTCTGGAAAAGAGCTTCTTCCTCCATGTTGTCCTTCTTTAGAACTTCCACCTTTTGCAGGGTGACTATGCTGTTTGCCAACTTCATGCTTCAGTTTCTGGAACTTTTCTCTGCTAGTTCCCTTACCTTGGCTTGAATTTCCTCCTCTGTTTCGTTGGCTTTATTTCCTGCCAATTTATCTTCAGCTTTCAAGGCTTCTTGATAAGCATCCTTGACTTTACTGACATACCTCATGCTGATCTACTCTTGTATTTCATATCTCAGCCCATTGATATATCTGGCTGTTTTCTCATCTTCATTCTCTTTCTGTCTAGCCCTGATGTTCAGTATATAAAATTATTCAGTGTACTCCTTCACTGATAAGATTTTATGTCTTAGGTTTTTCAATCTTCTGAACATGTTGATTTGGTAATCCTTTGGGATAAATTTGGCTTTAAGCTTGGCTACCATCCTATCCCAAATTTTAATTTTCTGCTTACCTTTTCTCCTGCGTTTGGTTTGCAGTTCATCCCACCATAGCATTGCATGAACTTTCAGTCTTGTCACTGCATGCTTCACCATCTTGTCTTCTTTGATATCTTTGTAATCAGAGTATTTTTCCATAGCACGTACCCAATCTAACAATTCTTCAACTTCCAAATTGCCTTCATACATTAGTACCTCTATTCTTTCTCTGGCTCCTATTCTTGAAACAAATTTCAATAAGTGATCTTGTGCAACATCCTCTGCTACATTTTCTTCGACCTCTATCTCTTCTCTCTTAGATTCATTGATATCTGTAGCATCTGGTGCTCTCCTCTGCGCTGTTTCCATGGCGTCTAGTCTCATTCGAAGTCTCCTCATTTTTTCTTCCATTTCTGCATTCGCTCTACACCTTTTGGGTGGCATGATTCCACTGCGTCACCTTCTGATTCCTATGAACATAAATTAAATTTTATTGATACCACGATTGATACCAATTTACCTCCTTTATCCTTTGCCTGCTATCTGCAAACAAACTCAATATCATCTCTAATACCACCTGATGCATCCCCCCTACTCTCTCGTAGGGCTACACGACCTCCATGTCAAGGATCTCCGATTCTTGGGTCAAATGACCCTATGAAACCTTAATGGTCTCCTTTTGTATCTAAACACAAGCCCTTTCATCTTCTTGGTGTAGGTCTAATAGCACCGACAACCTTCCTCTCACTCTCTTGCGAAATCTTAGAGTACTGGGTGTTAGCTCCTTTTTCGGATAAGCCCCCTCTTGATGTGACCTTGGGCGATGACCTCTTGTGACCACGCGATCTCGGGCGTGGCCGAAGCGGTTTGGGATCAAAGTACTTTTTAGCCTGCAATTCTCTTCGAGCCTCCACGTGTCCTCTTGCCAAAACCATGGTCTGGATTTCAGCCTGCCCTCAACGTTTTAAAGTTCATACAACTCCTGTCCCTAAAATGATACGGGACTATCGATATCTTGATCTTAATGGTACTTTCTGAACTGATGGTTCAGATCTTCCCTTTCCAAATTTACGGACCATATCTGCCCCTCCTAAATCTACGGATGTGATCTCCTTCGTGATTCCGGACTTCAGAATTTTCAAGTTTCAAACCATGCTTTCCTTCGTACGTCAATCTTTCAGAGTTGAAGATCTGCAGACACCTGTCCTCCTAAATCAATGGCCCTACTTCTACTTCAGGTGTTTGACCTTTCAACTATATCAACGGTCTTGTGGCCCTCTTCTCAATCAACAGTTGAGATCTCCTTCAGGTCTTCGGACTTCTGAGATCTCAAATATCAAACTTCACCCTTTTTCCCAATGGATTTTATCTGAAGGCTATAATCCAATGACATGTGTCCACTTGATCCGACGATCGAGGATTACTTTGGGTCTTTACCTAGAGTGCATGGATTTGTACCACGTCTCCTCTTGATCTGATGACTATGAATTACTTCGGATGATTCGACGCTTGATATTTTCTTCGGTTGTTCAGCTCTTCGCGCTTCAAGGGTCTCAAGTCTCAACTGAGGAACTCTCGAATATATTTCATGAAGCTGTTGATCTGACGAATCGTATCTACTGATGATCAATGGTCATGATCCCACTTCGGGTGTTTTACCTCCTCTTCGTCCACAAACTTCTGGAGTTGTGGATCTCATGCTACCTGTCTTCCTCGATGATGGACGGTCCCAAACTACTTTGGGACTTCAGAACTTTGGTAAGTTCTCCCCTCTGCATGTGCGAAGTGCTAAGGCTCGTGCACCTTGCTCTGATCAGACGACTGTTTATCCTCTGTGCCGTGATCCAACGACCACTGTCGCTCTCTCTCCTGAGCTTCTAATTTCTTTTGACTTAGAATATTTATCTATCTTCAAAGGTTCCGACCTTTGATCCTCCTACGAGTCAAACTCTTAGATATTATCAATACTTATAAAAAGTGCCATCCCTTCTGATCTTGATCCTTAAAGGATTTTGACTTCCCACACATTCCTTGCGTTCAGGGATTTTGATAACTCAGTTCAAAGGATTTCTTGAAAATAAATTCTTCTTGCCCTCCTGGAGTTCCTCTGTTCTGGTTCTTCGATGCTTGGTCGCTTCTTGACGCTGTGCACTCCTTGCACCTAGTCTAAGTTTCCTTTTCTATCTCTCTGAACTCTTCTAAGTCAATCTGAGACTCAGTTGACACACTCCTTGCGTTCGAGATGCACACCTTGCATACGAATTTCAAAAGAGAAGCAAGTGAAACTTATCCAGTTTCATCACAAACTCATACGATCAACTTCTCGACCAATCATACATGAATGAAATGAAATAAATGACATACAGATAATGCAACATTCATTTAATCACACATTAAAATGAACACAATCCAAGATTTGGGATAATTATGTCTATTCTATTCATTCATGAAAAAAATTACATACATTGTAGTTCTCCACTCCATCTTTCTCCTACTCTACTTTGCTCTACTAATCCCTATCTCATAATACTTTTACAATGCAACAACAACTATCTAAGGACTGGCTCTATGAGCTCTCTCATCCTGTCTGCAACCTATCCTATCAAGTCATAGCGGTTACCTACTTTTTCCTATTACAATAACTAACAGTTATTTCCAGATAAGAGTCAACACTCTATATCTGCAACTCCTTACAGTCCTATACGACTTTACAAACACGACATATTTAAAAATGTTGTTTCCAAAATATCTCAACAACTCAATTTACTCCTAAGTTAATTGTTGATTTGAAACTCTATCATGCTAAGATGTCATATCTTTGCCTCCACGCTTGCGTCTTTGACTTTGAAGGTGATGCTCTTGCATCAATGGTTGCGACACTTGATTCATGGTAGAAGCATATGACACTTGGTTGAGACACAAGATTGGTACGTTGGTAGACACATATGGTTGATACACTCCATTGGTGATATCTTATGGTATATTGTATGGTATTTATGTGCATGGTTGTTGTGCATGGTTGACACACAATTCGGCACAAGATGTACTTGGTTGATGTTTTTTTCATGATTCTCCATTTCATTGTTGACATATCTTTTGATTCATGATGTATAGTATGGCACGAGTTTGATGCATGGACAGGTCCAAGGATTGTCATAGAAAGAGAAATTGATCTATGTTCCGGTTGAGCAGTAACATTTGTAGAGGAAGTAGATTATAGTGGTAGCATATTGCTCATATTGGAGAGAATATAGGGGGAGACATACCCATAGGGGGAGTCATTCTTCTTTCCATGATTCCAGGAGGAGAGATTTATCAGATGCAAAGATAAATACTTGAAAAGAAGTTCTATACTTGGAGAAAGAACACAGAGACATAGTTCAAGGAGGAGCAATGGTCACAGGGGGAGCATGAGCGATATGACTTCAACATTACATCAGAGTGATATCCCTTTTTCAAAAGGGGAGATATTATTCAGAGGAAGATCAAAGGCATTCAAGAAAGGGGAGCAACCCCAAGGAGAGTTCAGGCATGGGGAGCATCCCTAAGGAGATAACTACCCTTTGCCATTGATGTCAAAGGGGGAGAGAGTCACATTGATGTGATTGAGATGCCTAGTGATGTAGAGCAATGCCTTGTCTACATGTTGCCATCAATGATTGGTATTGACATCAATGTTGGTATTTCCATCAATGCCAAAGGGGGATATTGTTGGATCACGTTGTCATTGATGTCAAGGGATTGATTGATCACAAAGGATTTATTGATTGATTGATGTCAAAGGAACAATGTTTTGTCATAGCATAGAGATGTAATATGTATTGTCCTTGATTTGAATGGATTGATGTCAAATGGAATCATAGTCATATGATGTCATGCATAGATGAAGATGGATCAATGAATTGTCATTGATATATGATGCATATATAAAGATGGATCAATGAGTTTTCATTGATAGATGAAGATGGATCAATGAGTTGTCATTGATATATGATGCATAGATGAAGATGGATCAATGTTGTTTCATTGATATATAATGCATAGTTGGATTGATGTAAAGATGACTCATTATTGTTTTGATAAGGAGTACAAATGGATGAACTCCAAAGTGGTCCCATTATGGTGAAATCCCTCACATGAAGACGCTTTGTGGATGAGTTATCCTTGAAGTATGGCTAGGGAACCCATACTTAATTATGGAATAATGAGATGAAGATCAATTAATTTGTCAATGAAACTATTCTAGATGGATAGTGCTTGTCATGCCATTTTTGGTGGTATGTGGAACGTCACATAACTCCTCACAGTTTGAGATTTATGGCCTTACGAAGTTGGAGGACCCTCATATGTTGGCTTGAAGCCCCAAAAGGTCAAAGAAGTCAAAG